>NCSK02000056.1:0-141397 GCA_002276475.2 Chlorociboria aeruginascens | reverse complement strand
TGTACAGTACTTGATTTGCATGGGAATATTGATGGTGTACGGTGACTCGGGTCTTAGATGATTGGCCTGCATGCCTTTACGACTTGCTTGGAAGGTTTCAAGAGTTTTCCCGCCCATTGGGAACTCCTTCTCGTGATCTTCAATCTCCTGTATTAAGTCTTTATAGGTTGTTGATTCTTTCCAATACTTTTCGAACTCGTCCGGTGTACGTGGCACCTTTTTCTCGAAACCTTGCCTAACCTTTCTCTCGGAGGGATTAGTGATCGAGGTGAGGAAATCTCCAGTTGTCTGTCGAGCAGGACATTCCCATCCCATGTCAATGAAGTATTGTTTAGCTTCGTCGCAGGGTCCGAAATAGATTTGACGGCCTTCATATAACACTACGGCCTTATCGAACTCGTCATAAATGGCCTGGGAAGCCTGGTAAATGGCCACCAGATGACAAGCACCACTGAGATTAGCAGACATTCGAAGTGATTTCGTGAATTCCAAAGCTGTCGCAGCATCCAGACCTCTGGTGGAGTTATCCCACGAAGCAATTGGAGAGCCAGCCAATGCCATTTCAGCAATACTGACACGCTTCCTCTCTCCCCCAGATACCCCTCGAACAAAATCATTGCCAACCTTGGTATTGTATGTGTGTGAAAGACCAAATACAGTCATGACAACTTGGGCCATATGTTTTGCCCAGTGTTCTCGACTGACATTTTCAATGGGACGCTGATGTGGAGTGCGGACTCTAGCCGCAAATTCAAGAGTTTGGCCGACGGTAAGATGGGGGAAATGTTTATCGACTTCTTGGTTGTATACGATTTCGCCTCGGAATTGTTTGAGCATCTGTTTTTGTGTGATACCTAGGTGGTTAGCATGATTAAATGATAAGGAACATTAAACCAACCGTTGTAATGAACCACAGACTGAGGTTTCATATCCAGACCGTGAAGTTCACCCATGAGCGATTTCAAAAAAGTTGAACAACCACTTCCTGGTCTTCCAAGCACGACCAACATCTCTCCAGATTTAAGAACACCATCGAAATCATTAAGAATTGTCTTTTCCGGACCACGACCGAAGAATTCACCCAATCGAAGAGGAGCCAACAAAAGTGATCCAACGTTCCTTTGTAAATTGATAGCAGATCCGGAGCCACAAACTTTGAGACTCTTGAAAACAATCCCCGCGCGTCTCTGGATGACACTTTTTTCATCAACGAGCTTCATCATCCTATTATTGTCAGCACGATGAACGGAGCCAGAGAAACATAGTCGCCTACATCCGACTCCATTTGTACACATCGAATTCCGGTGATTTAGGATCCAAAACAGGGTCCCCAACATTCACACCCGCCAAGGTATCTCTTCTCTCCAATTCCCCACCTACATTTGTCAATGTGCGTGTAAACGAAACTCCAGAAAACGTAGACGCGATTCTTTCCAGTTCAGCTCGATCTCCCGAGTTTATAGGTTCGAATCTGCGTTCTCGCACTGATCTACTCGTTTGCACTCGATTTAATTCTTCGGACTCATCGATGGAACTATCAGATGGCATTGCCAATGGCTTCTCGACTTCGTGCTCAGCATAGGCTGGTTCGGGATTGTTGCCGCTTTCTGTGCGCTCCGGTAGCCATTCCTGAGTTTCTTCAGAAGCCATGATTGGCGCTGGGTGGATGGAATAAGTGGATTCTTGGCCGTGAACAATGGGTATCGTCACAGCGGGTTCCTGTGGAGGGATTGAGGTTATGGCTTGGGGAGAGGGGTCTAAACGGACGCAAGAATCGCAAGAGATAGTAAGGAAAGTGCAAACGAAAAATAATGGGATTAGAAAACACAAATAAGGATGGGGGAAGGGACGCTTTTGTTTACGTCTTGTCGCTGACCGGCCACTTGCTCCAGTTATGACGACACCTTGATCCCCATGCTAAAAGCTGCATCCGTGATACTAAGCATTCACTCTCCTGCACGACGAGTAAATCCGTCTTAACTGCTTCGCTTTCATAAGTTGTGCAATGCTTTGGAATCCGGCTGTGGGGACGAAATCCCTCCGACTCGGATACATATCACAGGACACATTCCGAAGTCCGGATGCAATCTCCCCTCCTCCCACCCAAAGAAATAGCAAAGAAATAGCAAAGAAATAGCCTATCGGTACCTGTGGCCCCCGACATCCCAAATCACAAAAAGGAAGCTTTCAAAAGCAAAAAGCAAAAAGCTAGATCCCAATAGTAGGGAAGCTCTAGCATCGGTGGATTAAATGGATGACGTTAGCATTATCCCTAGAATACTCTCATCCAAAGCAAATGCAGCCAACATATCCACATTTACGTGATCAGCCAATCAAAAACAGTTGGCTTTTCCCGGATGCGGGATGTGGAAGTCGAGAAGTCAAATGCCCGGCTGACGAGGCAAATCTTTCGGACTCAGGACGTGACTGAGTCCGAGAATGGGAAATAGGAATAGTCTACGAAGCGCGTATTTTATTTTGATATATAAATAGGGTCCAGCGCTACTCGTAACGGTGGTCCTTCCTAATCTGCCGAGAGGGCGGAAAACTGTGGTAGATTTAAGGTTCCGAGGTTCCGACCTGCCGATCGATTTTATTCTTGATCGGGTTATTTGTTAATGTTGAAGCCTATCCGGGTAAGGTTGCCGATATATCCATGCGCTTTCTCACGTGCATGATAGCCTCTCCCATCCTACAGCTTCGATACTGCTGGCTTACAAAATTTGTGCAAGTCCTTGGGTTGGTCTCAGAATGCTAGAAGTTAATTCCGTGAGCTCTTCTCAGACTACTGGAAAATGAGCGTTGAGAGAGGTGAGATCAGAGGTATGTGCAAGTTCAGTAATATTTCTGTCTCAATACCCCTAGCTCCCTTATATGCGCTACACACCACACAATTGACACCAAGCTCTCTCTCACGATATGCACTCCCCCTATCCATATTTACAAGCACTGCCGAAGAGTTAGTTATGTTGCAGAAGCTTGTATATCGAGGACAGGACATAACATAACATAACATAACATAACATACCTGCGAATAATATGCATTTGAGTAAGTGCAAACCCACGGACTCGCGCAAACCGTGGGCCCAGTCCAGCCCGTGCCGCCGCACTGCCCGTAACGGGTTTGCGTGGGACCCGAAGGAGAAGTTGTGGAGACCGGGGAGGTGGTTGTTCTCGTAGGTGAGGTAGATATCTGACTTGTTGTGGACAGGCTAGTGGAGCTCGAGATGGAAGTAGTAGTAGTAGTAGTGCATGCGTTGGGACTGCTCGAAGACGCAAGCATGAATAACTCTCCTTCTGCTGATGCGTCGCTCGTCACGAACATTCTCCCCGCCCCATTAATTGCAATCCCAACAGGGCGGAAACAAGTTATCGCGCTGCATTGTGTCACATCTGTGTTCCACCAGATGTCTTTATATCCGCCGCTCCCACTATTTAGTGCTGCGGTGGGATTATATGATCCATCACTCCCTTTCGAAAAAGGGACCGCAACGAGCTTGAATCCAGTAGGGGGCTGACGATCCCAAGATCCATGGAAAGAAACATATAAATTGCTGTAAGTGGCATCGAATTTACTGTCCAAAGGTGCAGAATGGGCCTGGAAACCTAGACGTGGTGGGGCAGAGTTCGATATGCATGTCGTGTCGTTGAAAGTGGAATTCGGGGTGAGGACGAATTGGTCGCCCACAGAAAATGTCTTATCCGTGACCCCAGACGGATTCCAGATGGTAAAACAAGTTGGATAGCCGTACCATTGTGTGTTTGCGACCGAAACATTGCCGATGTAATTCAGTTCGTCCGCCGGATTGTCCGCATGGACATCTGTAGTTTGACCATTCACAGTACGCTGAATATCATCGGAAGAGTTTTCAACGCCCCAGAGTAAATTATTCCCATCGAATACTATGCCGACTTCATTCCGCAGTCCGTATCCTGCTTGA
Organism: Chlorociboria aeruginascens; assembly: GCA_002276475.2. Taxonomy (NCBI): domain Eukaryota; kingdom Fungi; phylum Ascomycota; class Leotiomycetes; order Helotiales; family Chlorociboriaceae; genus Chlorociboria; species Chlorociboria aeruginascens. The sequence continues at coordinate 137,456 of NCSK02000056.1, read as the reverse complement.
TAGCCGCCAGTGACGAAATTGTAACCGCCGCTGGGGACACTGTTCATATCGAATACTTTAATAACGGCGCGTTCGGTACTCAAAGTACCTGCAGGGTAATCGAGATTTGCATCTGAGCCGTGGGAGACCACCAGAAGATTGGGTTGGTTCTGTGGGATAAGAAGCGTGCGCGTTATGTGCCCTGCGGTATTCATGCCCATGACTACAATTGAAGAAGTCCCAACGCTGACGGCAACTGGGTCATAAGTCCACTTATAGACTGTTGTGGCTGAGCTCGCATATAGAGTTTTCCCATCTGGCGTAAGGTAGATCCCATGGTTGAGGTTGGTTTGTGAAATCAGCGTCTTAGTGGAGGCAATACAGCCATTGCTTCCGAGGGTGTGTACGGTTATGCCTAATCCATTTTGCACAACAAGGAGATTACCTGATGTATCAATGGTAATTCCTCGAGGAGCTGTAAGACTGCCTGCTATTTTGACGGCCTCCCATCCGCTTGCCAATTGTCCTGGGTATCGTTGAGCTGCGACCCCTGAGCAGGAAGTTGGAAAAGCACTAGGAGCAGCACTGCACACGCTAGTTGAGACAGTTGAGGTCAACACTGTCGATGAGCTGCTACTTGATACGCTGCTTGTGGTGCTTGCGACAACTGTGCTTGAACTGGTTGTCGTTCCTATCATATTATCTGCCACCCACGTATCGAACAATGAGTTCCTTGCGGCAGCAAGATTATGGTACCAAGTACCAGTGCTATCGTGGACTCTGAAAGTAGACGTATTGCTTGAAGGAGTAGTCACGGCCTCATCACTCTGCGAATAGGCCAACTGATGTGAAGTCTCGGTAGGATCAATGGTGGCATTGTTAAGGTTTACATCTTGATAGGTGCTAAAGTTTTTGCAAAGAAGTGTGAGAGTCCAGCTGGTGCTATTTACACCTGTACCTTTCAATGGGATGTAATATGCATCTGTATAAGGGCTTGGGAGACTGTAGCCACTAATTGACATTAGAAGTGAGACTGGAGCAGCTTAAGATAGTAAAAGAGGGCATACGTTGCATAACGTGACGAGACCACCATACTATTACCATTAGGCCATCCCACAACAAGAGGGTTATAAGTCATCTGACCAGCCCATGCCATCCCAACCCATTGGTTCGACACATCTGCAACAATCTGGAGAATGGCATCGAAGGGTGCTTCGGTGACATCAGGGAGAGCAATACGAATTGAAATTCCAGCTGATGTTAAAGATTGATAGCAAATGCTGGTGAGAGGATCGCAATAACTTGATGATGATGTTTGACCATAAACTATCTGTGTAAGCTGTGTAGTACGTAGAAGTTTAATTGAAGGAATTACCAAGGGTAATCAGCGCTGTTACACAGGCAATCAAATTTAAGAACTGCATCTTGAATTAGTAACAAACATACAAGTGCCGATACGAGTTGGGAGTAGCATGCAATGGGGCCGTCGAGGATTTATCATTTTCCACATCCCATGGGGATGATTAGATTTGGAGCCGACAAAGAGAAATGCATGGCGATATGATGTGAAATAGCATCAATCAGGAGATCCAATTTCAAATATAAAGAGTCTCTGTGGTTGGAAGACGCGCTGATTCGGCATGCCCAAGCTGCAACGCAGGCTCAATTATCTCCCGCCAAGGCGCCAGAAGAAATTGCACGATGCAGTTGTGAACAATGAAAGGCGGTCTCTACCAAGTTTGTAACTGTCGTTGAAAAAAAGTACCGTCTTATGGGATCTCAAATATCGACTGGGCACTTTAAGCGGAATGGTATATTTGGAAGGCTTTAGGCAAATCATTCGAGTTTAACAAAACAACCGAATGGCTTGTACCCCGCCATGCACCCTTCAAAAGATTCCAAATTCCCAGCGAAATGTATGTTGATTCCATCGGCACTGGCTCGGCAGAGGAAGTAGCCGCTCGACCGCCTTTCCTTATATCGAAGCCATAAAATATGGTCCACGCTGCCAAGCTCGCGAAAGAACGGCCGATTTGGAAGGACTGGAACGAGACGGTCAAACAACACAACAAGGATACTATGAAGCTTTAGGCCGTTTGTGACACAACTGCTATAGTTGTGCTATAATTCTCGAAACTTGGCAAGCTCCGAGGCGTACTATCTCTTCTGCTTCACACTTTTCCACTCCATACCCAACGCCCCTACCGATGAAAACACAACGGGTAGAAAGGGCGTCCTCATAACCACTTTACCGTATCCCATTTCTTGTCCAACTCCATCTCTTGAAATGAAAGATCTCAAGTCTACATCCCACCTGTCGATTCCAATGCCGGGACACCCAAGTCGGGAATATTTTCAGATAAGGGAACAGCCTTTCTAAAGAAGATAGTTTGCGCAACAGACATGAAGCGAGCAGATCCACAGTTCTGAGTGGATATTGCGGAGCAAATATAGTTTGAGCAGCAACTTGCGGACCTGGAAACCAACTTCAACCTCGAATCTTAAGGATATTAAAAATATCACGCAGCTAAGGTAATGCCAAATTCGAGGGCCCTGAGCATGGCGGAGGCGGTAGAGGTGATGCCGGAGCATAATCTATCCGTAGCATCCGAATATTGAAGCTACCCAGCCGACAATGAGCATGGAAGAGCAGACACCAAGAACAATTGGTGGACAGAGATTACTCCTGGCGGTACTAGCTCCATTCACAAACTAGACAAATTTCGGAAACTTGTAAGTTAGTATGGCTGGCCAGGTATTTTAAATCAACGAGCACTCACATAATATTCAACGATATAGAGTGGAGCGTGATTGCCAAAAGTAAACCACATCTCGCCTATTATATTTCGATTACCGATGATTCTAGGCGCCATTATCGATTTGTCTTGTTTCTGCCATTAGTGAAGGGGAAAATCAGCTATTAATTCCTGGAAAGACGAGAAAGACCAAAAGTGGAGGGTTGGTTCAATCGGACTTCTACCCTCCCCATTGTAAGGCAAGAAGAAAGAAGCGGCTTAGGGCATAAAAATAGCTATTCCTAGCAAGTCAAACATAGCTAAATTTTCCTTCCAAGACAGAAATACGAGTAGAGTTTTGCGAGAATTAGCGCAATCGCTAAAAACGTGATATCTCCAAGGGGTATTAAATAAGGCATCAAGAATGAACCTGTCGTTTTTGGTCAACTTCTGTTAAAAGAAAAAAAAAAAAAAAAAAAAGAAAAAAGAGTAAAAAAAAATATAAAAAAATAGTGGGAGGAAGCTGGCGTTGGGCGTTTTGTATGCGGGCTAAGATGGAGGTGTACGTAGAAACACCATCAGCAGGAAAGTCTATCTAGTAGCATTCCATCTAACGTCAGATGGAACAAGAGATTCAAGCTCAGATATAAGAGGTGAAGTTAGAGATGCCGTTTGCGGAAATCGGCACTGCACATCTTCCCAAACGTAAATTGGAGTGAGCTCAATATCATCGACTACAATGGACAGAGATGCTGCTATTTCGAAATAAGATTCCAGCCCTACTATGCATAACAATGCCAACCCATCTCTAATATCACTCGGAAAAGAAATAGAATGGTGCGGACAGTAGTGGCTAGAATACTGAAGTCCCATATGAAGTAAGAATGTAAAACTAAGTTTCAAGGAAGGAAGGAAGCTCACCGAGCCCACAAGTATCAGAGTCATGGTCAGAGCCATGATAGATGGGGGCGAATTTGAGACCTGTTGAATCTTGGATATCTCCTTCTGCAAATTCCCCCACGACTCTAAATGGGTTCATCACTGGGGCGTGTTCGGCAGTTGTTTGCTTTGAAACATCGCTCCAGTGTCCATTCTCCATATTTTGGGATCATATCTTCAAATTCGGGCTACTAGAGATGTTCTAATTTGGATCAATCTAGTGCAACTCAAAACTTTGAACTCCTAGAACAACAAATTGTGACGTATGGAGAAGAGGAGGTGTAATATTCAATATTGGACATGTTGGGGTATGCTTTTGGAGCAATGGAAATGAGAAGAGCACAGATTTGTAGACAGCTTGGAAACGTATTGTACCTTGACATTTACGACAACCATAGAAAAACGGAGAGTAAACTAACGAAGGTTGGCCCAGAGGAAAAGAGAACCTTGGTTAGTCCACACGTTCCAGAGGTAACCGAGGAATTTAAATGATGACAATGATGAGGACAATAATTCGAGAGCTATCGTAACATACAAGATATGGCGTAGAATCATATCACTAGCCACGGGAATAAAATGGGGAGAGATAGTGTGACCAGACTGCGGAGAGAGAAGGCGTGAACGTGTCCTCGACCTCCCGCTTGGCTCAATTGGGGTTAGAGCGTTGAAAACCGACAAGGGGCTCTGATCTCTTCTAGAATTTGAAGTCGCAAACGTTTTTTTCCACCAACAGTCGACATCTCAACGTCTTCAGCATCCGCCGTATCTCCATACTCGCGCTTTATTGTCGCATTTACTTGTGACTAACTATTAATCTCCAATCCACGGGCAACTTAGAACGGTCGCCTCTAACCGTGAAAATGGTTTTCGGAATAAGTCCTCAAATGTACGATGAACGCGCCCATCTTTATGGGCTTTGATATTGACCCCTTCCCCTAGTACCAACCTGGCCATCATTCTCGTAATGATGCAGGTATCGAAAAGGATCCCTTTTGATGACCCAAACACTTTGAATCTCATTCGTGGGGGGTATGTCTTGTCCAACTTGATTATCATTGGGATCTACGCATACGTTCAAATAGTGATCAATAAGAAGAAGGGTATGCTCTACTACAATTCAAGGCAGAAGATAGAAGGTCATGTACTAATTAGTCTAGATATGACCACTCTCAAATATGTTGAGACCCCCCAGATGGGTTCCACTGAAGAACCGAAGCTTATCACAACAACCAACCACAAGTACGATACCGATCAGATGAAAGCCCTCTACAAGGCGCAGCTGATGGGCGTTGGGATGATGGCGGTCATGCATTTGTACTTCAAATATACCAACCCTCTCTTAATCCAATCGATCATTCCTCTCAAGGGCGCATTCGAGGGCAACATGGTTAAGATCCATCTTCTTGGTCAACCTGCAACCGGAGATTTGAAGAGGCCATTCAAGGCACCGGCTGGTATCATGAGTAGTCTACAGGGAGGTGCTGCACCAACACAAGACAAGAAGACTATTGCAAATGCTGAGAGAGCTGGTCGTGGAGGTGTCAAGGACGAATAGATGAATATACTTGCGTCTGGGAAGATGAGCTATATGTGTACGTGTAGATCTGGCGATGAATGCATATGGGATAGGATGGAGATGGAGTTCAATGCCTTACTGTAATGATAGATGATAGATTGTCGCATGGCCTTCAAATGGTTTCCAAATCTTTCAGCGGCGTCTCCAAGCCTTCCCAAAATATCCGTCTCTAATATGCTTTCTTTCTCCTCTTATTGCGATCCTTATAACATAGGTAGCACGTTTATGTCTTTATCACGATGAAATGTTCATCAAGTCATTTCACCGGTCGTGCCGGCCCGGCTTACATTTAGCGCGTCACCAGGCTGTAGATGTTCGCTCAACCCCTTCAGCCTCGTCGCATCAACACAGTCACAGCCAAGGATTATACCATATCCAATATTAAATCCAGTGAATATGGAAAGACCAAATACTCCTCCCACCTCTATCACACGGCCTGAACCGATTTCACCACCAACTCCCGAAGTCACTCGAAGAATTGTAAGTTGCTCTTTCTTTATCCCCAGAATGCTACTGACAACCTCCAGGAAGAGAATCGACTAAAAGCCAAAGCTCTCCGCGAAAGATCCCTAGCTGCAGAACGGGTAAACGAATCAGTAAAGCGTACACCATCCGGTTTCATCGTATCAGACGAACATTCCCTCGCCGGTCGCAAAAGAACCGCAGCATCAATATCTAGCACCAGCATCCCCGAAACCAGCCGCGATGCACGAAATAGAGCTCCCGCAGATGATACAATCCAAGCGGCGCGGAAGTTCCGCAAATACGTGGACCATGATTTCAGCAAGATGACGGATACCAGAGGTGGGTTCTTGAACGTGGAAGATGATCCGTGGAATAAAGCTCTGCATGCGCCGAGCGAGGGGGAGAAACCTGCACATATGACGTTGAAGGAATGGGAACGGCATCAACTATTAAAAGGGCTGAGGAATCGGAAGGAAGGCCCTTTCGAGCCAGGGTTGAGTGTGCTGAGCAAGGTAGGCAAGAAGTGTAGGGAGTGTGCCAGTTTGGAGATCGATTGGCAGTGGGAGGATGTTTTCAAGACGTGTGTTTGCAACAGCTGCAAGGAGAAATTTCCTGAGAAATATAGTCTTTTAACGAAAACGGAGGCGAAGGATGATTATCTCTTAACGGATCGTGCGTTTTCCGTATCTACCTATTATTCTGAATAACGTTGCTGATGATTTATACATAGCGGAACTGAAAGATCCCGAATTACTGCCACATCTCAATAAACCGAATCCCCATAAGTCACATTGGCATGATATGATGTTGTTCTTGCGCTACCAAGTCGAGGAGTATGCATTTAACACGAAATGGGGTTCGGCAGAGGCTCTGGATGCAGAATTCGAAAAGAGGGAAGTGGATAAGAAGAAGAGGAAAGAGGATAAATTTAAATCGAAACTTCAGGAGTTGAAGAAGAAAACGAGGACGGAAGCTTATAGGAGGCATGCTACGAATGGTGGAAGGGGAGAGTTTGGTGATGTGATCGGGAGTGGGAAGCATGAGCATGAATGGGGGCAGACGATTGAGAATGAGGATGGTGTCAGTGTGAAGACTTGTGTGGGATGCGGTATGGAAGTCGAAGAGTTGGAATTTTGATGCTTGTCTATATTACCGTTGATTGTAATAGCTAGCTGTACATATTTCTACGAAGCACAGTATATCTAGCCCTGGAGCTCTTCAATGATGGATTCATCCTACTTTCTCTACCCCACTTGTTTCAAGTGTGCCTGCTAAAACACCTTCTTGATTATTTCTAATAGGTATGTGTATATATACTCGAGACCATACCAGCTTCGTCCACTCCCTTGTTTAGCAATGGTAAACGCCGACCTATGCCCTCCACCACCCGTCGCCCTGTTTCTCTTACTCAACCGAATGGTGACTTTCGATTGGCTGAAATTAATTTTTCCATACCCTTCTTTTGACCTGCGAATGGTTTTGTTCTTCTTGTCCCCTGCGCTCTAGGTTTCTAGTATTAGTAATAGTAAAATAAAAACTGTGGTTTTGAGCATTTCTTTCTTCGGCAAATGGAAGAACAACAACTATAACTTGATACAATATTTGGGACGCAAAGGTAGGAATTCGGCCAGCTCTCATTGCTACTAAAGTCTACCCTGGATCCCAACTTCTCTAAAGCACAGTTCTGTCCCTAGATATGAGCAATCACTGCTCGAATCGAGCGGCTGTATATTAGAAAGAATGGCCCTTCAAATTCCTGAATCCTGAAAATTCCCCGCTGCATATTCCACGATTGAATCTGTAGATGGCGGATATTTACACGGTCCTCCATTCCGCATAACCTCGAATCGTCGTCCTACTCTCCACCGTATGTAGTTCGATTGGATTACTCTCAGCAAATAGTTTTCTTTCTCAAAGAAGCCAGCTGTAATACGTGAGAACACCCGCCATCTTAGCCATGTGGACCGGTTCCGGCTTTCTGGGAGGGTGAATTGATACATAGTTGCGTACTCGAAGTATTTTGGGTTGAACCCCGCAAGTTTTTAGTCAATCAACTATACTTTGTTCTGGCCATCGAGTATGATGTTTCGAAGAGCAAGTTCATGATGCTTGAGGACCAGTTTATCGGCAGTCGGTAGAATCCATTTGTAGATGGTACCGGAGGGAGTGCAGCTTTTGCCATGGCTTTCCGAATATTGACGAAATCGATCCAGAAGCTAAAGAATGTTATGATGGTTGATGAAGCCGATCTATCGGGTATACGAATGATATCATCAAGAAAGAATGACTTGCATTCCCTTCCACTGACAAGAGATCCTGTGTTCTGGGATTTGACCGACCTGAGAAGACGTATAAAACACGCAGCTGCAACATAGGTCAAATGGCTGTGAATCAGCTTAACTTCGACCATGCTTTATCTAGAGTGTCTCCTTCAATGAAATCCACAAGAAAAACCACTACTAGACTTAATTGTGATTATTCGTCGTATACAAGAAACTCGAATATCCAAGGTACGCACTACCTCCATGGCTTTGACGCCATCTTCAAGCACTTCATACACAACATACTTAGCCACAAGCTTTGGGAATAAGATGTATACACGTTGCACCCGAAACAGAGATTTGGTGATTAAACTGGCAAGCTCGTCATCTGAGTAGTGGAATAGCGAGTTTTCATCAAATTCTGATGACATGATGAGGGTAGCAACATCTTGACATATGTCAGCTTTCTATCTTATAAGCGGGAGGTATACTTACATTTTCTCTTTACATTTGCTCGGCGCGGGAGGAATTCATATTTTAGGGGCAAGTTGTATTCAGGCTGTCTGGGCGTGTTAGTGTAATTACCTCGGATCATCTCCAATTCACTAGGGCAAGTCCTAAGCGCAGTGGGACTTTGGTGATTTATGTATATGTACTGTACGAGAAGGAAGACCTAGCAAATAGGTAACTCGAGCAGAGCGGCAAGCAGAGGGTTGCCCAATTAGGTATAGATCATTCAAGGGCAGGAAGAGGGATAAAAGCAGCCAGGTAAACCGTAAAGCGGCCCCCCTAACTCATCCCCCTTTTCGCCTCAGGCCGCCGGTCTGTCGCGTACAGTTTGGAATTATCGAAGCGATGGAGCTTCTTGAAAGAATCCCGTCAGCGGAGGGGACCTTGGCAATCCTTATGTCCCCAAGCAACTCAACACCCAGCACTCGACAGTATCGACCTCCTATCTACACTTCCCATCCCATTGCTTGACCTTCCTTGAACTTGCTCTCCATATTGACTACCTCGATCCGGCGGAGAAGCCATGAGCAATTGACTCGCGCTTCGAATGTCCTCGCTGCCTTTCCCTGATCATCTCTGCGCCCAGACCAGCAAATGCTCATAGATCTATTGATTGCCGGTGTGAAGACTTTGTGGGAGACGAGTAAGATCCACAGAAGCTGCGGGTGACGGCCTGGGGCAAGATGGCCTGGCAGTCTGCTTCTGGAATGGGGGTCGGAGGCAATGGAGGCAGTAATGGGGTTGATGTGCAGAATCCAGCAAATCAACCCCAAGGGACAGAGTACACTCTGCAAGGTATCTGCGCATTCTAGTTGCATATCTTACTCGGCTGATACTAATTCTTCCAGGGGTAATGCGCTTTCTCCAAACCGAATGGCACAGGCACGAACGAGATCGAAATGCTTGGGAGATTGAAAGGCAGGAGATGAAGGGGAGGATTGCTCGATTGGAGGGAACTACAAGGAAATCAGATTCAACGCAGACGAGTTTACGGAGATATATTACCATGCTGGAGGCTGCCCTACGGAAACGCGATGGCCAGATCAAGGAGCGAGATGCTCAGATTAAAGCGATCAAAGCTGGGGAACTTATTGAAATTAAGGATGAGAAATCGAAACTGGAAGTCTTGGAGAAAAAGGATGAAATTCGACGTGAGTTACTGATGGAAGGGAAGGTACTGTGCTAACGAATATAGCTACTTCTGTCAAACCTCACAATTCGTTCTTAGAAGTTGAAGCAGGCAATGGAATCAAGCAGGAAGATTATCCAGACCGCCCAAACATGAAAGGTTTCATGGACAGGGCACAAGGAGAGTTGACCTATCTTATGGTCTCACCTTCGAATCCTATACCACCGAGGGACCCGCCTCCACCTCCCGAAGATCTGATGTCTTTCAGTGCGCCACAGGGTCAACATAGTCTCGAAGAGATTTATCAACAAGCAGCTAGACAAAAGATGACAAGGGAGCCAAATATGTCTCGACCCTCGCCAACTCCAAATCACCATCCACCCCCTGTACCACTCACTTCAAACCTTTCTATCAGAAACCCGGATCAACCGCCTCGGTCACTTGCAGATCAGCAACCATTACCTCAAACAACCCAAGAAGAATGGTCTACAAACTTCCAATTACCTGAAAAGCCTCAAGAGGAGGAAGTAACGAAGATTCGTCACTCTTACGATTCATATGGACGGCAAGTTGACATTGAAGAATCTCCGGAAAAGGCGGTTCCAACTGAAGCAGATGGTTGGGATTTCAATGACGCAGCACAATATCCCGAACAGGAAGTCAAGATCACCCCTCAAAGACCCGACACGGATTTATTTCCCATTGCACAAGACCCACCAAAATCGCCAGTTCGAGGACCATTGTCACATAGAAGAAAGGGATCTATGTCACGTAAGAAAAGTGCCGAGCATGATCTCTCATTGAACCCAACTCAGAAACCGGATTCCGGTAATTTTAAAGTTCGATTTGGATTGAGAGGTCATCTTGATGCTGTACGATCAGTTATCTTCAGTGGTGGTGGAAGTCCTGGTGAACCAGAACTATGCACGGCTGGTGATGATGGTACGATTAAGAGGTGGATTATTCCAGCCCGATATGAAAATCAAGGAGGCATGCATAATAGTGCAAATGATCTGGATATTCAAAGTTACTTCACACATCGGGGTCATTCTGGCTCAGTTATGTGTTTGACTTCTTGGTCTCCATCACAGAATTTCTCAAGTGGTGGACGAGCTCAAGGAGATGGCTGGATATTTTCAGGCGGTCAAGATGCTACTGTCAGAGTGTGGGAACGTGGACGAGTTGATCCAAAGGCGACTCTTGATGGTCACACTGATGCCGTATGGACTGTTTGTGTGTTACCAGGAACAACTGGAACAGTCTTTGGGCCAACCAATTCATATGGTGGACCTGACAGGATTCTGTTGGCAACCGGCGCCGCGGATGGTACTGTCAGAGTATGGTCCATCAGCGCTCCTCCACAATTGGTATCTCCTTCAGGAGGTAGTGGTCGCAGAGGTGGCCGTGTACGAGGGAATTCTATGTCATCTGGATCCGCATTCCCATCTTCTCCACAACCAAGCATCGCCTCTAATTCACCTTTTCATTATACTTTAATACACACTATTTCTCGGGCTAATAGTACCGCCTCACCAACTTGTATTACACCACTCTCATCATCTGGAGAAGCTTTTGTCGTTTCATACTCTGATGCAGCCGTTCTAGCTTACGACACAAGAACAGGAGAGGAAGTAGCTGCTATGGCTAGCTTGGAGACGTACAATGGCACCAACTCAACTGGTGTCAATGCAATTGTTGCATCAACCACTGGCCTCGATGGATCGTTAAGTTTCGATTCTTCTAGAGGCCTCTCTGAAGATGATAGCGTAGTTGGAGGAGCTACAGGGACAAGTGGCGGTGTTGAGGGTATCATCATCAGTGGTCATGAAGATCGATTTATCCGATTTTATGATGCGAACAGTGGTAGGTTACCTATACCCTTCTTTACCCACCAAGCTAACTTAACAGGTCAATGCACGTACAATATGCTAGCACATCCAGCTGCTATCTCAGCCCTATCTCTCTCTCCCGATGGCCACGAACTCGTATCTGCCGGCCACGACGCCAGTCTCCGCTTCTGGTCCTTAGAAAAACGGAGCTGCACGCAAGAAATAACAAGCCATCGATTGATGCGCGGTGAAGGAGTATGCTGTGTAGTATGGAGTCAAGATGGAAGATGGGTCGTTAGTGCTGGTGGAGATGGAGTTGTGAAGGTTTTTGCGCGCTAATAATGCATGCGTGGATATCCTTTCCTGTTCTATATTTTGATATTGGCATTGCATTGCTAAGTTGGGTTGAGTGGGCTGGAATGAACTGTGCTTTATGGCATACCGAGAAGGGGATTTGGCGAATATTCGTGAAATGCTATTGCATGGATGAGATGAAAAAGATGTTGTTAAACAATTGTAGTTTAGAAGACCGACCTTCATTTGGTGAGTGGGATCTTGTACAAACAATAATTATTTAAATATATTTTTGAGGGGATATTTTTGCCTTCCGCGTCAGCTGTGAGATAGAGGTAGTCGACCTGGGCAAATATATTGAGCACCAAGTGCAGATTGGAGATTATCCCTTTGCCCGCCAAATTGATACATTTCCGGACAAAGGGATCTATTTTATTTTCATTATTACATTACTTTTACCTTCTGGATGTTCAGCGGTGGCGATGAGATGAAAGTATAGGGGGTTTCCTACCTTGTCAGCCCAAATAAGATTATTTTACGTTGGGTTAAGTGTTATACTTGTTCAATGGTATACCTTGGCTCTGTTTTCCTGATTATAAAGATTATATGACGTTTTATCCCCTATCTATGTGCTAGAATAAAAGAGCACGTGAAGGTCCGCATATTATTGCATCATCTTCATGCATATTGACAACACTAGACAAGTGCCAATCTCAAAAAGTATATATATTCCATAATAAATCCAGAAAGACAATGATCTACATTCTTAGAATTCTCGAGTATAATTGCATTTCTTATTCAATCTCCAAAACATGACTGCAGTTGTAATTCCCCGCCAGCCAGACATCGGCTACGCTCCCGACTTGGACAAATATATCGCCCGAACTCGTCGCCGTCTTGAAACCGAACCCCTACCAAAGACCCTCCCTGATGGGTTTCCCCAGAAACTTTCTTCCGATCTGGTATGGGAAGGCCAGGATTTGAAGAATAGATATGAATGGGTTTACACGTTGAATGAAGATCAAATCGAAGAAATTGAAGAAGCTGCTCGCCATTTCAAATGTGTATACCCTTATATATATGCCCTATCTTGTATTAAAATGCTAATAGATTAATCGTTATTTCCAGCATTAGGAAAGCCCCTCGGATTCGTCACCCAAGAAACATTTCCCCTCCCCAAACTCCACCCCATCTTGCGCTCCATCTCCCGAGAACTGCATTCCGGGCACGGCTTCAAAGTCCTGCGCGGCCTCCCCGTAACCAAGCACTCTCGCGAAGAGAACATCCTGATCTACGCCGGCGTCTCATCCCACATAGCATCTCAGCGCGGCCGCCAAGATAACAAACACGCCGGCAAGCCCGCGGACGTCGTCTTAAACCATATCAAAGATCTCAGCGCCACAGCGGACAAAGACCGTATCGGAGCCCCGGCGTATACAACGGATAAGCAGGTCTTCCACACTGATGCCGGGGATATCGTGAGTTTGTTTGCCTTGAGCACAGCAGCGGTGGGCGGGCAGAGTAAACTCGCAAGTAGCTGGCGTGTCTACAATGAGTTGGCGGCTACGAGACCAGATCTCATCCGTACATTGGCCGAGCCGTGGGTTGCGGACAAGTAATTCCCCTTCCCCTCCTCTTTCTCTTTCCACCATTTCCCATCTAGAAGTCATCTCCAAGGTTCTAACCCCCTCTCCCCAGTTTCGGCAACAAAGAAACCCCCTACTCCCTCAAGCCGCTGCTCCATCTCCAACCAGCCACGGCGACGAGCCCGGAAAGAGTCCTCCTACAGTACGCACGACGCACCTTCACGGGTTTCCAAGCTCTACCTAGATCTACCACTATTCCTCCGATAACCGAGGCGCAGGCCGAGGCTCTAGATGCGTTGCATTTCTTGGGAGAGCGCTTTCATGTTGCGCTTGATTTCCGGCAGGGGGATGTGCAGTATGTTAATAATCTTAGTGTTTTTCATGCTCGTGATGCGTTCCAAGGTGAGTGCGTCTTCGTAGAGAATTTCCTCTCCCTCGAGAATATATCTTGGGGTGTGTGAAGGGCACTCCTAAGACCTTTCTAAAAGAGGAGCCACTAATCCTGAGATTTCCACGTCTAAGATACGCCGGAGAAGCAGTAAGTTTGCATTATTCTTGCCAGTTGAAAATTAACGACATTTTTAGGAGACATCTGATCCGGCTCTGGCTCCGAGACCCAGAATACGCCTGGCCGACTCCGGATTCGCTGGCTGATCGCTGGGCTCAGCTCTATGATGGCGTCAGTCCCGAGGCACAGGTTTTCCCGCTCGAGCCCAGGATTAGGAGTTCGAGTGAAGGGGTTGTGACGAATGGGGTTAATATCGGGGGTTCGAAGTGATTTATCATCTCCATGCTTACGTTAATTTATTTCCCCCCTTGCCTTCGCACTTTTCGCCTCCAATCAAATGCAATATGGAGTTCCGGAGTCGACGTCGCAGCAACCCCGGATTTGCCCGTGAATCACAGGGGGCCGGGAATGGGGTCTGTTTTCGTTGGATGGACCCTGAAAACCTATTCCCCTAGCTCTTGCAGATCGGCAACCACACTCGTATGCGGCGATATTATTTTATAGAGCGTAGTTTGGTCATGAATTCATTCTATTGGCACTGTATCTAACAGTCGTTGCTTGATACGACCCCGCGCCTGCTGAAGTTATGCGTGCACGAATTGTCTCCAGCTTCTAGTCGCCCCCCTCCTCCCCCCACCAAAAGAAAACACTTCCAAAAAGAAGCAGCAGCAGCACGCCAAGCTTGTCCAGAAGCCATGCAGCATTCCTCATCCTGCTTTCGGCGCCTATCATTCTCATCATCCATCCATGCTGTGACCCGGTAGCCATCCATCCCTCCATCCCTCCATCCCTCCACCCACCCCTCTACGTGTACGCACTCCCCTCCACCTGCCTCACGTTCTCCACCCCATGGAACCAACTCACGCGATCCTTCGTAAACTGCTCCACGCGTGGGAACAGCTTCGTCTCGTGCAGGGAGAAATCATCCACCGTGCCAATGCGCAGGATGCTCTGGCCGGGGAAGGCCGAGCCGACGCGGTACATGAGCGTGCCGCAGACGGAGCAGAAGTAGTTCGTCATGGTGTTACCGTTCGGCACCGTCTTGTTCTGGCCAAACTTCGTGAGCTTGTCCTGGCCCCGCACGTGCGTCAGGTACTTGTCGTCGACGGTGAAGTTGGACGCGAACATCGAGGCGGTGATCTTGCGGCAGTCGGTGCAGTTGCACACGAACGTGTCGATTAGGCCGGGGCCTTGCGTGGGCTGGTAGTGTTAGTTAGAAGGCGTTGAGCCACTCGCATGAAGGAAGATGACGGGGGCGGGCTCACGAATGCCAGTTGGACGGCGCCGCAGAAACAGGTCGCGGTTGCTTCATCCTCCTTGGACCAGCCGTCGGTGGCAACACCGGCCAGGGGGATATAGGGCTTGGATTTGTCGGCGGTGGAAGCAGAAGCCATTGCGGGGGGGTGTTGCAGGGGGAACGAGGACTGAAGACGGGCAGTGGGAGTCAGGGTAGTGGGAGTAAGGGTAAGGTGAAAGGTGTTGTCGTTTGCTCTGTATTTCGGGTGGGAGGTTCGGTTTATATATATATATGGAAGCTCGTGCTGCAGTGAGTTCGCCGTGCCGTAAGGCTGCACTGGATCTCTCCCGCGCCTCCTCCTCGGCCCCGTCGCGGGAAAATGCCGGATGGTCCGTCCGATTCCGTCCGTCCCGTGATCCCTGCGCAGCCACCCCGCCGGCGCGGCCACTCACCGACGCCGGGCCCACCGCACAACTCCCGGACTCCGGGCATCCCACCGCTCGGTCGCACAAGAAGACGGGTTGAGGACCTGGCGGCGGGGCCCCAACTCGCGTCATGGCTCATGACGAGGAGGAGAGCGATGACGGTGGGGCCAGGCATGCTATGTTCCACCCGTTGCTCGCACTGCAGCCTTGGACCTTGCTGCACTTCTCTTCTCTTCTGGCGCGGCTGGTTTGGATTTCCTAATCCGGTCAGCGCCGGGCAGATGCGTGCCCAGCTTGGAGCTTCAGGGGTAGCGAGCACGCCCCCCGCATAAGCGACAGCACCCGCTCTCGACTATAGCTCCTTCAACGACATCCGACGATGGTATATATTATATATCCCTAAAGATGCAAAGATCGCTGTCCGGAGATCGGGAGCGATCGGTATGGGTGATATGCAGGGCAGTGCTTCCGCTGAGCTCACCGTGCAGGCCAGTGACGTGCGTGCGTGGGACCACTGCCAGTAGAATGCGATCCCTTCCTGCACGCACCCGGAAAGGGGAAATGCCTGCGACAACGTTCTGATAACGCAATGCCCTCGAACAGCCTCCCCCAGATCTGACTACCGAACGTTGCATTGCTTGCTAAGCTCTCTTCCTGATGGTGGGGCATTTAACCTCCACCTCCATCTCGTCGATTTCGAAGCCGTATCTTGTCTGCCAGTGGACATACCATATGGGCACATCTGGGCCCCTCCGGACATCAGAGACCCATTGTATAGAGTGGTTCCTGACTGGCAGGTGGGCAGCCGACGCGATGGCCGGCCTTATCGTGACAGGCGCTTTCAACATTGTACGGGACATACTATGGTATGAGCATCTTTGAGAGAATATGAGGGCATTCAAAGCTTATGGATGTCGTCGAAGCCTATATATGTTGTCTTCCTCCTTTGCAAACCTCAATCTCCCCTACAGCAGGGCGTCTTCGTCCGTTGGGGATCTCAGTCCGCAATTGTGACTCTGGCCACGGCCTTCGTGGAATGTGTCTAACAATGAGTAGAAGTTCTCGAGCCACAACCCTCAAAAACGGTCACGTCCCGAAGCACCTGACTCCCGGTCTCCTCTGGCCAGCGCGTGGATGCTCCGAAGCTCGGGGCTATTCTAGTAGCATTTCGATGTATCTGTTTTCGTCTCCGTCACGTATCCTGTTGCATTAGCTTCTCGAGCACGGCAGCTGTGTACAGCATGGTGGATCCCCTCTCTCGCTACATCCTGCTCCCAACACAAGTTTCTTTCTTCTGCGTAACGGTGGCAGGATATACGATGTCTCACCAAATTGACCGCAGAGAGGAGGTCTCTCACAACTGCTCTCACAACTGCTTTCACGTCGAGCACATACATTTCTGCAAATGATGATGCTGAGTCTGTAGGACCGTACAGATAAGATCGGATCGTGCACAGTCAATATGCACCTACCACGTTCTCAATGTCCCGGTGATCTTGCATTTACCCGCAGGATGTGGCTAGATATATCCGCCCTCCCGCATCGGCTATGTCGGTGAGATACCTCAGCAGGACAAAAGACCCTTCTTCGCCAAGTCATTCGTTAGACTCAATATGGGGTGACTTTGTCTTTGAGTAGTTTACTTCAAGTAAAGATTCTATTGAATCGCTCGGCACTTCATGACCAGCCTCCGGGGCTCCGACGCGGGTGGTTGCATTATACATTCATTCCCCACACTATTCCTGATCGCCCATCTTCACTATTTCCCAAAACATCCTCATGGTTTCCCACTCCATGTCCACATCCACCTTCATCTATACAACTTCCAGAAAACGTAATGTCTTCAATGCCGACAAGCTTTCTCGTCGGCGAGCTGGTTGGAGTTCCGGACTTGGTGCACGAAATCATGGAAAGCATCGTCAATCAGTCGAGTGAGTGAAGGTGCTGGCTGAGTATAAAGCCATGGACTATCTCGACGTTTCGGTGCGATTCATCCACCAGACAAACAGGTCATCACATCCACCCATCCTCGAACTACATTCCACCCATCGCCAAAATGAGGTACTCATATTTTGGCGCGGCGCTCCTCCCTTTGGCGGCAGCAACTCCTGTGCAATGGTTTCAACCTTCAGTCCTTGACGAAGGTGTCTCTGTGAACTGGAGTAAGCCTGTCTACCCAATCGAAACAACAGCGATTGAGCAGAATGTGGGACTTCCTCTGGTGCTCCATCCCCTCCTCCCAAACCAGACAGCGTTGAAAGTCCCCTTCGCCAACGAGACGATTGGGCAATGTACCTACGCAAATGCCGTCGTCCGTAAGGAATGGAGTTCCATTACCAAGGCCCAACGAACACAGTATATCAACGCGGTGCAGTGCTTGATGGACAAGCCCTCGGTTGTCCCCGGCGTCCCGGCAACTCAGTCGTATTATTCCGACTTTGCCTTCCTGCATATCAACTATGCTCGCTTCGCACACTTCAACGGCAATTTCCTCTCGTGGCATCGAAACCACGTCTGGCTCTTCGAGCAGGCTCTTCACGGCTGCGGCTTCCCCGCCGAACTCGGTGTTCCCTATATGCACTGGCCTCTGTACGGAGAATACGGCTTCGAGAACAGCACCATCTTCGACGAGAGCGAGACCAGTCTCGGTGGAAACGGGTGGCCGACAATTGAACGGGACGGGAACGATCGCCGAGTTCCCCACGGCAGTGGTGGGGGTTGTGTGATGAGGGGTCCCTTCCACGATATGGTTCTCAACTTCCAGTCTTTCTACGACAGATACGCTCTTCCTGGCTTGCCTGCTAACTGGAGTACACCTGTTGAGCGCTGCTTAGATCGTGACTTGAACCAGTGGCTTCTCCGCAACAACTTGAACCAAGAGATCTACAACGGCGCTCTTGCGCAGCCCGATCTTCCTTCCTTCCAAAACTGGACCGACAACCCATTTTCCTCCTTCGCCATCCACGTTGCGGGACATGGAGCTGTCGGCATGACCATGAATGATCTTTTCGGAGGTGAGTAGCTCGGCTCCTCATATGATGTCACTCTTCAATAAATACTAACCCCCTTCGATAGGAACCATTGATCCATCGTTCTGGCTTCACCACTCGCAAATGGACCACATGTGGACCCAGTGGCAAGACATCGACCCTTCCCGCCGAGACGTCTTCCACGGCACTGACTACCCGTATAATGCGGGGGGGAATGCCGTGAACGCTAGCAGCGTCATTGAATTCAGCACTGTCGGCCCTAGAATCACATTGGGTGAGGTGAAGGACCCAATGGCTGGTCCTTACTGCTATAGATTTGAGGAGCCGACCTGTTTGGACGGTAGAGGTTGCCCTTGGCTCCCTGGCCACTAAATGCTTGGAATGTTTGACTGCCCGCAATGGCTGCCGTGGAGATGCTGGCTGGTAGCGATGGTATATCCGTTCTTGGCGGAGGATGAAAAGGAGGTTTCGTTTCACGGTTTCACCTGATATGTGGCTCGGCTTGCCTGTGACGAGTGGCAAGCTGCCCGGAAAATAGATTCATATATCAAATAGATTGCTAATCATAGTTATTTTATTTTTTATTTTATTTTTTTTTTTTTAGCCTTCTATCATACAGCCTCTTATAGCAATATATATTCAAAATAGATACAGCTCATCCTCTCTCCATACTTAAAGATAAAGTGACTGTACTCACTCCTGAGCTTTGCGGCAATAGAAATGTCAGCTTTAATGAATAAGTGAATTATCTTGCAATATTACAAATATTTTATATTTTTAGGCGTTGTTTTCAAATTAATCAGTTATTTATTTATTGCTTTCCTAACATATTTGACGTATATCCATATATTAAGCGTTCAATAGTCATTCTTAGATATCTTTAGGAGAAATGAGAAGCAGAAATAAAAAAATAAAAAATTTTATTCTTATTTTTTTTTTATTTTTTTTTTATTTTTTTTTTATAGTTATATAAAAGAGTGGTAACTCGCTATTGATCTCATAGCGGGCTGTGTGAAGTCTGTGGACTGAGAAAGCTATGGGATGGGGTTTATATACATGAGGGAGGCACTAGACCGTAGGGCTCCTTCCCTCCCTGACAAGGAGTCCCTCCCTGCTCAAGCTTCCCTGCTATCTGGATAATAAAGCAATTGACAAGAGCGGCGAGCCAGATTACTATGAGAAAGAATCCCTCTACACTCGAGACTGGACGCTACAAGAAATACTACTGTCCACGCGGGTGCTACTGTTCGGTGCGGCCATATGGCCATTTATTACAAACGGTGAATGGAAGAAGCAAATGCAGTAATACAAAATATAGGGACCTCATAGTAGATCCCGCAAAGTCGAATGTGTATGAAAGATAGGTCTTCCTAGACGAGTGCATGACGGGCGTTAGTAAATTTGTGAAGTTTTGACATAACCGAGTTACAAATACTTTAGTACAGCTTTGGTCTCACTTTCTCATTATCATGATATCGTAGAAGATGATTCGGGATATGTATATGAATACATGGCAGAAGAAAAAAAAAACATCACAGGATATAAATTATGCGGAAAGTATAGTGGGAGTAAGAAAATGGATTTGACCTGCCAGAGGCCAATGTAATGCAAAATGCGAATTTAAAATCAAAATCAAGGTTTGTATGTGTTGAACATACAAGACTTGATTACAGTCTTTGTCCATGCTCTCCGTACTCCACATCTAACCACCGCAACTATAACTAACAGATGCAAACTTCCTCGAGTTACAGCCGTTTCCAAGGGGAATATCGGCATTTTTACCCTTGCATTCGAGGCCGGACCAAACCCTGACAGTACAACCTCTATTGCAATTGGGTCAGCACCCGTCCACATAAAATGAGCAGCCCTCTTCCACTAGTGGAGATGACTGAAAGGGTAGAAAGGAAGAAAAGGGAAAGAATGAACTTACTTTCCGCCTGCGGAGATAGAGCCTGTGTCGAACCCAATTGGTTGATTAGGCCCTACATTTGTACAGTCGTCTCCATTATCGTAGATGGTGGTGGACCATGATGAGGTGTTATCTGGAGCACCAGCAACCGCCTGGCAATTCTCTTGAGCGTAGGCGCTGACGGTCACCTGGCTACTGCGCTGCTCAACAACAGCAGCAGCGGCAGTGAAAGAGGCAAGAGTAGCAAATAGGGTAAAGGAGGCAAGGTTCTTGAAAGAAAGCATTGTTGCGAAAGTTTACTGTTAAAGTAAAATATGGGTATGAAGGAAAGATTGTTGTTCTCGTGTTGATGATGGGAAAATATCGTGAACTGGGTAGCTACGAGGTCTCTATATACATTTTCCCCACACAGAGCATCCCCCTTCCTGATCCTGTTGCTTTCGCAAATAACCTCCTGACTAGACAGTACTGGCCGGGTCAGTCGTCCTTGTCCAGGCCTTCCATACTTGGTACCATCTTGTCTTGTGGCTGTATTTAATTCTGGACGTCTTGGCCTCTATATATAGGAGGGGCACCTGATTTAGGCAGCGTTTGGCTCTTTCCTGGGTGTCAATTTGCCAGAAAGGACAAAAAGTTGGCCCAAAGCCATGACTAAGTTGTAAAGCCTGGTGCCTAGTTGCTGGCCGTATCAACCTGTACAAAGAAGGAATGGCGGATTTATATGGAGGTTTTGTTTCGTGGTCTTGAAATTGGTCAATGCCTGGGGCTAATGAACCTAAATACAACGCCGCATCTTACCCCAAGGCGGTCGTAAAAAGGGTTTGGTAATAATCCTCGCGCTAGACCCAATTTAGCTCAAATAATATTATTACAAACCATTATTGTCGAGATGCGGGGATTATACTTCCAATGCGGGGCATATATCATCTCAATATGATGATGCTCTTTGCAATGGGTGGATAATCTTAATGAGGCAATTCTGCCGCATGCCACCGCCTCCCAAAGCGGTGCCGAGGATTGACCACACCGGGGTTCAGTTAGCACAGCCCTTGAGCCTGGCTAATTAGAGTACCAACAATTATTAATATAAATGTTTAGGCAAACACATTTCTCAAGCCCAATGCCAAACTGAACTCTCTTTCCTAATGTGTTGCCAGCCGGCTTATCAATAAGCCAGACTACATAGGTCGACCTCTTTTTATGCAGCCCTGTTTCAGCGATTTGAGGAACAATTGCCAACCAACCTACGAGCACAACCAACCAATCCCATAATAAAAACATTTTTAATCTACATATTCTGGACGTCAACTATCCGCAATTCCTTGCAATGGGATTAACTGATGGAAAACTTGATTAACCCTGGTCGAGTAATTTTACGCATTTTAATAAAAACAGACTTGTTTGAAGAACTTATTTGCTTTTTTATTCAACAACTTTCAATATCTTTACGACAAGATATTTTGTTCGCAGTTGTAAATAACTTTATAAAATTGGAATCAATATAATGTCTTATGGTCCAAAGTGCAGATTTGTAGTTTAGATTTATTTCCTATACTTTGATGAATTACTGAGAACTTTCTAATTTAATTATTGAGTTAAATTAGAATTATGTTACTGTTGGTATCACCACGGTGCTGATTATAATCAATGGGTGAGAATTCAAGTGCCTGTAAATAGTATGTATTGAAGTCTAGGGCTAGAAGAGGGTAAAGGGGTGCCTCCCGGTGAATCCTATTGATTCACAGCTAGCCCATCCCATATGGATCCTCCAGATTCACCAATAGAGCCCAAAGGGGCAATAAGTGAAGCTATTCCCACTTATGCCCTACTATGGGTCCCATAGTACTCCCATGGCCGAGGTCGACCCATATGACTCATATTATTGTTCCCACAGTTACTTAATTAATATCTCAATTAGTAAGATTGTTTAAGCTTAAAAAAATAAGAATAGAAACAGAACAATTAGACAAAAATCTCAACAATTATTTACAATCTAGACAGTTCTTTTATGTCATCGTTGCTCGCAATACGAAGGTCTTATTTCATAAAATACACATGCCTAGTCCACTCGTATGTAATAAGGCCTTGTTTCAATACCGATCCCCAATTTTGTGTCATTTGGCATTCATGCCAGATTTCGAAGTAGATAGGGGAACGATTTAATGATTATGCCTGCCCTCTGCCACGGCACCTCAACCAATACGAAATCCCGAACGACTATATATCGAGTGCGATACGCTGGCCAGTGCTCGAACTCTTCTGAATTGCATCAACAAGTCGGTGCCTCAAAACAGCATCCTCAAAGGTCGGATAACCCTCCCCAGTCGCATAAGCTGCGTAAGATCTACCAACATTTTTCCCAGCTTGAGGAAGTTCATCTTGCGCATCTTTGGGAATTTCCACATCCTCCACGTTGCCGCTTTCGTAATCTGAAAATTTGATGGTCAACTCATGGATATTGATCGCAGCATTTTTGGCCGTGATAAGCAATTGACCTTTGTCACCATGGATATTCCAGACCAATGCTGTGCTGCCTGGGAAAGGTTTGTCGGTTGCCAACTAGGATTCCGTTAAAAGTCAATATTTTGGGTCCCGTGGGATATCTTACGGATAAGGATGCCACAGCTCCGGACACCAATGTACCCTGGATAAAAATGTGGTCGGCTGTTTCTCTTTTTAACCCCTTTTCTACCACCTTTTCGCCGTCCATTATATCAATTGTTGGTCTTTGGATACTCGTGAGAGAATTTATATGCTTGAACTCGCCAAGCACAGTAGCGAAGGCGTCCGTCACTGAGCAGGATCAGCGTTAACATCTCTGTTGGGAGATGGGAATCATAGTGATGACTTACTGTGGCCCCCGTAGATCGATACAAGATCGCCACCAATCCCGCTCTGAGCAAAGTATTTATATTTGAGACTGGCCCACGTCTCAAAATTAGAAATCCTAGCCTCCAAACTAGATGCCATAATTCGTCCTACTTTGCCACTGTCGATAATACTTCTCAAGAGTTTCAACCCTGGGTTGAAACGTGCTTGGAGACCAATCCAGGTCTTTCCACCCTTTGCCCTCGCAATCTCTGCCAATTCCTCGGCTTCTTTTAGATTTCGACCTAAGGGCCACTCAACAAAGACATCCTTACCAGCTTCTAATGCTGGCTTTGCAAGGTCATAGTGGGTTGCCACATTGACGCTCACAACTATGAGATCAACGTTTGGATCGGCGGCTAGAGCGGTTGGATTGTCATATGTTTTGGTGTTAGATGGAAGGGAATGAGTTTTTATAGCTTTTTGGGCAGAAGCGATGCTGGAGTTACAGAGGGCTGTAATAGTATAGGCCTTGCTGCTGGCAAGAAAAGGTTGGTGTGCGACATTCAGCCAGGCTCCTGGAGCGCTGGTGAAACCGATAAGACCGAGACGGATCGGTGCCATTTTTTCTTTTCTTTGTTTTTACAGGTACACAATAAATTATGTGAGAGAAGAAATGCCGTGAAAAAACGAAAATAATCGGATTAATTCGATTTGAAGGTGAGGCGGTTCCTGTGTTTTATATTCGCTACTTGAGCAACTTGAGAAAAGATCCTATTGGCACAACCTTGTATCACCATATGAGGATTGATAAGCAATGTCCAAATCGCGGCGCGGATCACCGAAACATTCTGCCAATCATGATGCATAGCGATGACAGCATTTCCTGAAATTGCTGATAATAATCCAGCTTGTATTTCTAAGTGGAATTCCGACAGCCAAAATAAAATTCCGGACATTTTGAGAAAGTATCTCTACCACTCCATAGCGTTAAATGCATATGGTAAAACTACGTAATTTGTTGAAATGATATTATGGCTGTCAAAACATTAGTGGTGTGGGCGAGAATGTATTCGACTGTGCGAAATAATAGCTTGTCTAACAGGAACCACAATTCATTCTATGGACTTTGAAAAGTGTATTTCTTCCATAATTGATGAAGACGTACCTTAAAGCTGGTCCTGTGACTTGCGCCCCGCTAAATTAGCATTCTGCTCTACAATGGATAATTCGCTCTTTTGATACATTCCTCTCCCTTTAAGAATGGGGGATTTGGATGGTAAATGAATCATCGCACTTGCATATGGAACATGATGTGAGAATCTTCACCAAGTATTGGAAGTCTAGAAGTCATCGTTCCCTATGCATGATCCCCTTGATACGAGAAATGTGTTGATAGTGAGATTTGCAGGCCACAGAGCAACTCGAGAAAAGATTCGATTGGTATTAAGCCTAGAGACCCTCATCTCTCTAACCTTCCATCCCCATATAGTACCTCACAGACTCCTCCTAAAGGCACATCCATCACAGCGTCTGTTCCTTGACTCCATATTGTTCTCCAATCATGTACATTACTGCCCGTCCCCATCCGCTCTCTTTTCTTGTGACTGCTACGCATTCGACCCTTACCATCAATCGTTGCAATATTCGCTGCATCGTCGATTATGGTTTCGATGGAAGACATCGGTAGGGTAAGATACCCGATGTTGTAAGATGCCAAGGCAACGTAGATATAAACGATCAGCATGACCAGAAAAGACGGAAGAGCGAGTGACCACCATCGATTGGGGTAATAGTATATTCCGAGCGCGTGAAGGAAAGGAGATGGGAGGTAGGACCATAACAGGTACATGAGAAATGTGAGCGATGAGAAGAGGTATAGGACGAAGCCATAGTATTCGTAAGTCGGGACTTTGGGGGATGCGCGTGGCACTGGCTCAAGCTCATCAGCAGAGCTATCTGGGGTTGTCGGCCTTGAAGGTCGAAGGAGGGAGGTCAATGATGGTGATGGCGGGAGAGGTGTAGGCGGTCGATTATAGAATGGGGGCGCGAAGAAGTTGTGATGAAGGGGAGGGGGAGAGGGGGAAGAGCTGGAGGAAGAGTCGCCTCGGAGATGCGATTGGAAAATCGCCTCGTCTTCATCATCTGAAGAGGACGGTGGCATTGTTAATTGTTAAGATTGTTAAGACGTCTTTATGTTGATACACAAGGCTGACCTCGTCTCTTGATACCTAGTTTGAGGCCTTGAAATCAAGGTGCAGACGACTCACTTAGTCAGCACAGTCAGCTCGGATATTCCCCCTTGATGCATCTAGATCCTCTCCATTTTTCCACCACTCCACATATAAACACCCCCACGTGTAAACTATACCTCTATACGAGGAAGGTGGAAGGTAAGTAGGATCCACTCTCCCTGCGGGGTAGGTAGGTCTTTTTGCTTGTTACAATTCCTTCATGCTTTTAGAGTCACTGTATTATTGCATTGTCATTATTTTCAAAGCTTCCCACTATGCCACAGCAAGAGTTTGTTCCCGAGCACTATGTCTCGGTTGTGGAGGATGGATCTGCTAATGTGGCCCTTGAATCGTCCGATCTCGACTCCCCGTTTCGATTTACTTTCGAACCAATTCGTCCAGGTCTCTTCCGAACAACTTTCTCTTCGAAAACCCACCCATTGCCGCCGCATCCGAGTGCTCCCCGACCAGCAGTTGACCTCGGAGGTCTTCATGTGAGGTGTGAATCTACAACATCGCAAAAGAAGATAGTAGTTGGAGATATCACTGCTACAATCGATTGGACGGGTTGTCCTCTAGTTTCGTTGTCTCTTCATGGCCAAGAGAAATCCATTCATGCCGATCTCCCATTTCGGTCATATGTTATGGACTCGACTGGAATCTCCCACTATACAAAGTATAAGAGAGGTACATTACATGTGGGTCTGGGGGAGAAAGCCGCGCCGATGAACCTCTCCAATCGTCATTTTATTTTGTCTGCCACCGATAGCTTCGGATATGATATATACCGTACCGATCCTCTTTACAAGAACATCCCTCTGCTCATCAATGCGACTCCTGAAGGCTGTGTTGCGATGTTCTCGACCTCTCATACCCGTGGAACATATTCTATCGGCTCCGAAATGGACGGGGCATGGGGCCATTACAAAGTTTACAGACAGGATTTTGGAGGGCTAGAAGAATACTTACTGATTGGGAAGACGATACAAGACATCGTGAAACTATATGCTGATCTCGTAGGGTACCCTAGGCTTGTTCCTCGTTGGGCGTTTGGGTATATCGCCGGTGGAATGAAATATTCAACCCTAGATGAACCACGGGCTTGTGATGCCTTACTGGAATTCGCAGAGAAACTTAAGAAGTATGACATTCCTTGCTCGGCCTTCCAGCTCTCTTCTGGGTATACCATAGCGGAGACAGAACCAAAAACTCGAAATGTGTTTACTTGGAATCGCCACAGATTTCCAAACCCGGAAGAATTTGTCGCGAAGTACAATGCGGAAGGTATTCGTATAATTGCAAATGTAAAGCCATATCTTATCTCGAACCATCCAGAATACCCGAATCTGGTTTCTAAAAGGGCCCTTTTTACGGATCCTCGAACACAGAAGTCGGCAGTCGCACGCTTATGGAGTGCAGGCGGAGGTACAAGTAGTGAAGGCGGTCATATCGATTTTACCTCCAAGGCAGGTTTCCAGTGGTGGTATGATGGGATCATAGGGTTGAGAAAATGTGGAATAGAAGGCATCTGGAATGATAATAACGAGTATACGGTCCCCCATGATGATTGGCAGTGTGCGTTAGATGAAGTACATCAGGGTCTCCTTGAGGAACACGGCAACAATATCGGCCAGTGGGGTAGAAGCCTTCAGACGGAGCTGATGGGAAAATCTTCCTATGATGCGCTAATAAGTTTGGAGCCAGATATCCGACCATTTGTTCTCACCCGCTCGGCCACTGCAGGAACCATGAGGTATGCGGCAAGCTCGTGGGCTGGTGACAATGTTACAAGCTGGGACAGCATGAAAGGGACAAATTCACTGTCTCTCAATGCGGGCATGAGCCTTCTCCAGGTATTATATATCCACTCTTGGTCGTCTAAATCTCATTTAGCATAGTGTTACGGACACGACATCGGCGGTTTTGAAGGTCCACAGCCTGGTCCGGAATTACTTCTTCGATGGATCCAACTGGGAATTCATTCACCACGCTTTGCTATCAATTGTTTCAAGACTGACGAAAATGACAATACAATTGGCGGAGTAATTGAGCCATGGATGTACCCTGAGATTATCCCGCACATACGCAATGCAATCAAACGCCGCTATGAATTAATTCCTTATATATACTCTCTTATGTTGGACAGTCATTTAAAAGCTCGCCCACCTCAGAGATGGACTGGCGATGGCTATGAGCTTGATCCCGAAGTTTGGACGCCGAAGGTGATGGCAGGAGAAACACAATATTGGCTTGGTGATACTCTCTTGGTCGGTGGTGTGTATGAGCCAGGGGAAACCATTGCAGACGTTTATCTGCCCAAAGCTGATGAAGGGGTCGATGACGAAGGGTTCTTCAACTTGAACGAGCCACACCAGTATTTTTCCCCGGGCCAATGGGTCAAAATTGAGTCGATGTGGACAAATAGTATTCCCCTCTTGGCCAGGGTCGGTGGCGCTATTCCTATTGGCAAAGACGTCCAAACCAGAGCACCAGGAGACCATCGTCACAAATCTTTTAATGTTTCCGAAGACGATTATCGTGCAGTTGAGATATTTCCCCCTCAGGGGGCATCTACCTCTATATTCACCAATACTTGGTTCGAAGATGATGGGATTTCGGCAAATCCTGCTATTTCGAGCTTCAAGGTTGAGTATAGTTCTACAAATACGAATATTAGGGTTCGTGTTGTAGGCCACGCAGATAATAAATACAAGCCAATCTGGAATGATATTTATATTATTTTGCCGGTCGGAGAAGCTCGACCTGTAAATACGAGCAACGGCGGTCAATTATTGAGCAAGTGCTGTGATGCATATTCAAGAGCTATTTTCAAGATATCTGTTGATCAAGAGTAACAGCTTATTAACTACTTAGATCTTTTGAATTGGATATTTATTAAAGGCATCAATTTAGAGATTGATCATGATTAGGGAAATATATGATCTGGGGAAATTTAATATTTTTAAATTCAGTTCCTTTTCCTCTTTCAGTATTTCTGCGGTGGCTCTTCCTACTGCTGCCTTTCACCCATCTCATTCCATTTCGCATTTAACCCTTCATCCGCTGTTCTATCGAAATTACCAAGATAGAAACAACTCTCAAAACATCTTTCATCAGGCCAATTTGGCAAGCAGCTATCGGAATATAACCTAATAATAAGAAACTTCAGATCTGTGATAGTATCGCTTTAATGTTTTCAAACTACAGAGCATCTCAGATTTTTCGAGCTGTACAAATTTCTAGATGTCCATCTTTGCCATTTAGATTATTTTGCATTTCTGATATTTGAAAGGGAACACAGGAAGCGGAACTTTCCCACAGGGCTATGGAATATAGTTATATACATGAAATTATGACATATACAAATATAAAGTAGCAGGACAATAGACCAAGTCTTTAGATTTTCTAACTAGAGCTAGAGCCAGAGATTATTGCATGGCAGCAGCTTCCGATCGCTACATAAAGAGATTGCAAAACCATACGACATATATTTCTAAATAATTTCATTTTGTATTTTATCCAATATCTTGGAAATTTCGAGTCATTTTCTAGACTCACTGTTGGTTTTGTGACGATCTTAATTTCTAGATTATTGGGCATAGGATGCTATATATGTAATGTTAGGAAAGAAGCCCTCTACTAAAGTTATATATATATAGACCTCTATACTTCAAATAAGGCCACACTAGCTACTTCTTGCGTCCCTTATTTAGTAATAGTAGGGCTGGTGGGCCCATCTATCTATCTATCGCCATTTTCGTTTCCATGTTAAACTTAATGCTGGCTTTTAATTGGCTAAAATTGAATTTTCCGTAACCCCTTTCCCCTGCTTCAACCTGTAGATCTATTAAAAATTTACCTATTTTTGAGTTTTCATGTTTTATAATTTTATTATTGTGCTACATTGGTAATAATGAGATCAAAATTTATGGGCTATATACCCGACGCCATAAGATTTAAGCATTAACTTCATTGCAATGGGGTATAAATATGACCAAATAATTAATCATGGAACAACAACGATATGATATCGAAGACATAGCTTAAGCAATAATATATTGAACATCATACATTCATCCACAAACTACTCATTTCCCCCGAAGAAAAGAATGTCCTCAACTCGAAAGAAGACGGCCGGTAAACCCCTTCTTATATCCAAACTTCAAACCTCTTACATATACCATCCCACTCAGAGATCAAGAAATAGGATTAAAAGATACTCGCCTTACAGTGACAATGCTCTTCACCATCGTGGGCGGGCCATAAACACTCGAATGGCGTATTTTCGGCGCAAGTTTGGGTTTTACCTTTACAGGTGCAGTATTGCCTGCATATTCTGGTCTGTTGCACACTATGAGGACAGGTAAATTTGTATGGATTCTCTGTTGCCTCGGAATGTTCCCCAATCTTGACCTCAATGCTGGCTTCGATCTTCACGTCTTCGTTACTTTCGCCCAGGGGCTGTTGAGAATGAGACTCAGGGACTATGATGGAGACATCATCAAGCTTCTCGGGCTGAGCATCCTCGGATAGTATAACGCCGTCGTCGGAAGAGCTGGAGATAGGAGGGATTGGGCGATAGTAGCAACCACATCCTCGCTTGATTTTTGATGTCCCGTAGTGGCATTCATCAGGTGTCTCCTCGTCGCATGTCATATCCCCAAGAATGCATGCACAGTGTGTCTTGCAGACCTTGAACTCGGGAAATGGAGGGCATTTGAAGATATCTTGACCCGGTTTGTTATTTATGGTTTCACCGGAGGTCGACACCGAAGCTCTTTCTGATGTGTCAGCGACCAAAAGCTTCGGTGCGTAGCAACCACAACCACGTTTCCAATTCTTCGTTCCAGTCTTGCAGACTTGGGGAACCATTTCATCGCATTGCATCCCTCCTTGAGCACAAGAACAATGGTCCTTGCATGACTCCCAGGCTTCGAAAGGAGGGCATTTGAGGACAAGCTCCGGGGTCTGCAGATGAGAGATATCTTCGGAGGTGGTGACTTGGACGTCGATGATCACACCAGCTGAAGCGACTGAGTATGAAATTACGAGAAAAGCTATAAATCCCTACAATCTGTCAGTCCTGAAGCTTGGGAACTCAAGATATACGAAAATTACCTTAAGAAAAGTCATTCTGGAAATTTTATTGCAGAAGTGTCTTGTTGAACTGTATGCGGAAAGACACTATGTTGTGGAAGGTGGTTTTGGCTCAATAGTTGAGCAGATCGGAGGCTTTATATCAATATCAAATCTACATCCCGCAGATACAAAACTGCAGCTCCGACTGAAGTCCAAAACCAAAACATTTCTCGCCTACCCTTGAACTGCCTATCAGCTTGCTACAGTGATTCAGCCACGCCACAGTACTTAACCGCTGAGCCGGACGATCATATAAGTTAATATATTGGTGTTGAGGTCTGTGAAAATTGTCTAGGCAGGTGATAAATGCATCCCGTCCCGGCTTAATGGGGTCGTGTCCGAATATGATTTTATTGGTGGCGCAAAAGTGTGGGGAGATATAAACCGAAAAATAAGTCTAAATTTATTATTATTTACAATTATTTATATTTTACGAACATTTAAATTGATTGAAAACCCTAAAAGATATTACAGTATTTTGGATATACTATAAAAACACTAGAAATCAATATTCTCAACCAATTGCAGAGCCTCTTCTGCGCCGAATACAGCAAAAGCGTTAAGCCGTACATAAGGAAGGGAAAATCCATTGAGAGTATGGTCAGATAACATAAATGCAGGATCTATGTCTAATATATTATATTTAAGTAGGAAAATATAAAACTAAGGAATCGTTTTGCTCTGTATGATTCTCTTACGCCCCTGTCGGTGGCTTGATCTATGTGTTTTATTGCCAATTGATCGTCGTATTTTCAATAAGTATGTCTCTTTTTATCTTCAGCAATTATATCCCCACTGATTATCGTCGTACTCCCTGGCGCCCCAGATGACATAGGAATATAGCCAGCTCGTGCTGAGGTGAAGATATCCAAGTTAGGATGGACAATGTCGGAATAGACAAGTTAAGCTTCAGAAAGATCAGGGATAAATAGATGGATTAGTCCGATGAGGATTCAGGTTCGGATTGGGTAGTGAGAACCGGAGCGGCTTTGGATTGGACGAATGAGGATTAGACAAGTGAGGATCGAATAAGCTGTGTGGCTGGCTGAGACCAAGGGTAGTGCCATTTGCAGAAACCCCATTCTCTATCTTACTTCATCAGACGACATGTGATGAGCGACTTTCCTCGTCGATCTAAACAATTTGGATATTCGCCATCTTGCTGGTTAAATCCCTGGGCTTGGAGATTATCGTTCGGCCAAAAAGAATTGTCCAGCAATATAAAGATTTTGTTTACTCGATCCAATTAGAACGATAAGCTGGGAGGTTTTGATTAATCATAATCTTTCGATTGGAGGGAGGCAATCGGCTTAGAAAACGATTTTTTTCTTGCAGCATCTCCTATGACATCTAGATCGTGTAGCCATTGCATGTTGCTCAGAGCTCCTTTGAATCCTGCCCTTTTCCTTCTTCGCTTGTGTCGTCAACTGGGGCCGATTTGTTGGGGAAGGGGGGTTTGATAAAACTTGATGGATTTCCAGACGATCCAAGGCTCCTGCCGAAGATTCTCGGAGTCGTGAATCCCTATGGATAATCATCGCGGGTTTGAGTATGGGAGGTTTGGATTTGTAGTGATAGTTGTGGATTTGCGCTGAATGTTGATTTGTATTTATATTGAATGAAAGGTCGTTAGGCTCACGACTTGCGAATGGCAGGGTCCTCCATTCCTTAAAGAAACATGTCAAGTGGCCTGGCTAGGTGTTCTACAGCATATCCCAATACTTCTCAGCCATGATATATTAAAGAGGGGAATAAGGCAAGTGGTAACTTTGCGGGATTTACCCTACATCAAAGCTTGCGTGCCTCGCTTTCCGTAACCTTGTCTATGAGTGGCATCAACGCTTACTTCATGTTCAGGAAGGCCTCGAGAACTTAGGTACTGAAGTGCTACGGAAATCGCATTTAGAAAACTTGAACTGCTTTACAGATCTAGATCAAGGTATCTACAGGATCCAAGGATCCAACTCGATGAGCTCTCATATGATATACAATATACTGACATAGAGCAGCAGATTATTTTGATCCTACTCCAACTTGTTTGATATGTTTATAAATGGAAGTCCTCGAAATCTGGCGTCTTACCGGTATGGAATCATATTATCCCAAACTTGGTAATGATGCATACAAAGGTTCAGATCAAACCTGTAATATTGTTTTTAGAGATTTAACGATGCCCTCTGGCTCCATGAGACCTTGACCCTAGAACACTGTTCCAGGAACTTTTAAGCTGTATCCTTTGAAGATGTTTCTGCACATGAAAGTAAACGTGATTTTGCCAAAAATAACAGTGTGTGTGACCGACTTTCCTGAAGTAGGGAACTTAGGTAAACGCACTCAATGCGAGTTTGGGAGCGATTGAGGAATAGTGTCTAAATTTGACAAACAAATTATAAGTACGACGGCGGTCTTAGCAAACATGCAATTACCGCCAACTCAGCAAACTTTGGCAAGTTTCACCATCATATTCAAAGTCCTGTAGCATTGTTATCCCGAACAGTATCTCAACTCGCTGCCGCAAACTTTGCAGATGAAACATGGCGACAAAAGATTCAATTTCGATGATCTTCATATAACGAAATTCGGAGGTCCCGGTAGACTGGTTGACACAGAGATGCTTTGCATAACGGCCGTTGCTACGATCCGACAAATGTGTAACAAGTAACGATGTCTTCTGTCTTGTCTTCAGAAGGAATGAAGGAGGAGGCGATGTGCATTCGCTTCGGAGCCGAGTTCTGGGTTTGTTTAGTTGATTGGATGGAAACCATTTTGCGAACGAGGTGCTCAAGATCAAGGGAAGCTTTACTCGACTCAGCCGCCTCAGGGGAGGCATCAAAGTTGCTGATCGATTTCTATTTTGATTCATTTGCCCACCGATCCATTAATCTTGGCGGGCTTAGTAGTCGGTGGCATACGAACTCTCCCGTGTCTTCTTCTAGACGAGCGTCCCAGATGAATGATTCAGCATTGGTTTCAAGATGGCACGGTACAGAATTCTTGCTTGAGGAGAGTTTTGAGTTATTTATAGATAAGCAACTGGCATCTGCCACACGACAGAGCGCCCCCAATACGCGAATCTTCTCTCCCCCTCCCGAGAAGGATGAAAAGCTTCAGCCGCCTCGGGCCAAGACAATTTTCAAACCCAGTGGCTTGAGAGCATTGTTATAACTGGTCAATTGGATCTTGGCATCTTATTGTGCTACCAGGGAGCGTCGCATGGAGTGGCTCTGGGACCTACTTTATGATTCCGAGATGCCCCCACGTCCCAGAGCTTGGGCTTCGATGGTTCCAATTTTTATAGTCAAGACATACTTCTTTTGGCGCAGAACTTCCCAAGTGGTCTATTTTCTGGGTTACAACTCGAGAAGCGTACACCAATAGAACTAAGAACATTATCATGGCCTATTCTCCATTGAGCGGGGACCAGGCGACTCGTCCGAGTGCTCATTCTCAACCATGGCTTTCGACAGAAGGCGATTTGGGTTCTCCAGAAGCTTCTGGGTTGGAAATGCAAAATAGCCCTAATCATAGAGAAAGCCAGGCATCTCTTCGATCCGCCACCTCAGTTCCACCAAACTATTCCGGTTTGCATCCACCATTCGTCTCTATGTTCCATGGCTAATTATTAATAGAAAGTCAATCATTCCTGGGAAATGGACCGATCAAAGGCGACATCAATTCTCCCACTTATATCCAGTCCTCACTCGCAGAGAATACGAGCAAACAATTCAAGCATATTCTAATCGGAATGTCCGCGCGGTTAGCAATAAGTTTAGGTCTTTTCCTTGCTTATTTCTTAGTAGTGACATCATATCACGGAGACAAGGTTCTGAAAGAGTCGGATAAAAGGATGTTTAATTCTGTCACGACCGGAATTAGTATAGCTGTCGGTCTCAATATTGCAACTGCATTTAAAGACATGGCTAATGATATGCGATGGCCGATTCTAAGTACAAGAAAGAGGAATTTGAATGAGGTAAGAGACCTATTCACCTATTCTAATCAATATTGATGTGGATAGCTTGACCTCATTCTCGGCGCCGAAAGCTTGACGAATCTTACCAAGTTGGCTTTTGTTGCACGAAGACCTGCTGTTTTCCTTGCCTGTTTCTCCTGGCTTGCAGTAAATATTGTAGGTTGGGCATTTCTAGCGTTATTATGAATACTGATTTTTCAAGGCTGTACAAGCAGCAATTGCAGCCCTTAGCTTGACTTACGGCTTTGACGTCAACTATAATGCTGTGTTCTTCACACCTGGAAATGTTACAGTTCCAGATATGAAATATTTCTATACCGTAAATTCATCAGATCTTACCACGCAGGGCCAACAGTATATTGCGCACGTGTAAGTAAAAACCTGAGAATTACTCGCCTTGCTAATCTTATACTTCTAGATACGGCGAATTGGCGTACAACTATGGATACAACGATTCGCAATACATGCCTTCTCCGGGGGCATTGTACAAAAATAGCATGGCGATGCTGTGGTACAACCAAAATTCGAGTATTGAGTTCCTCTTTTCCGACTCTCCGGACGATTCAGGCCTTGGAACCTTCTCTGTCTATACGAATAGGACGATCGAGATTACATGGAACTGTGAATCACACGAGGTAATAGGCAGTTATGATGGAACAACAGACACTATCGAGGTCGCCAATATTGGTGAGATATCAGTCGACAGTGTCGTGGCCAATTCAACAACTTTCTTTACCAATGAAGGTAACACCTGCGAAGGGAGTAGCCCACGCTGCGCTGTCGTAGAAGCATTCGAAGCATCTACTACCAGCCCATGGTACTACAGGTGTGAAATTACGTTAGGTGAAACCAAGAACGATATTCAGAATATATCGACTATCAGTGATGATATGGCTCAAATAGCAGTAAGTTCGATTGCCCAGATAGGCTATACCGATCTTTCTGCTGTCCAACAGACCCAAGTCTACCCACAAGATAGTTGGTGGGGCACGCCCAACAAGGGAGACAGTGATTGGATGGGTTCCACAATTGCTTTGTTCGGACTGGGCTCGATCGCCGGAGCATCAATCTACAACCCATATATTACATACCGAGGCGAAGTCCCTACGCAAGGGTTCCAGCTGTCGATTGGCCATCGATATTACTTCTATGCCATCCTCATCATAATTCTGGTTTGCCAAATTTTATTCTGTACGGCAGTCGCCATTTTAGCGAATCGTGTAATGGTTGGTCCTGATGGACATCTCTCGATGAGTTTGTTATTACGACCGATTGCAGATATGTTGGATGCGGCTGGTGGACAGGGAGTGAATAGTCGATCACTTAAGAATGTGAAGAAAACTACAGAAGTCAGATATGAGAAGTCTTGGAAGGGAAGATGGATTTTGAATACAGCCTGAACGATACTTGATAGATGAAGTTGAACTTATCGGTGAGAGTGGAAGGGAAATAGAATCAGAAGACGTGAGAGTGGAGAGTCATTTTCAAACTTGGATAAATCAGGATGATTTGGTCCCTGAAAAGATATCGACTCCATGGCGAAAGTAGATGGGCAGTAGGAAGATAGTAGGTTTTTGGTGTAATTCGGCAGATCGCGCGACAAAAGACAAATGGATAATGAGATGAAATGTATCGGGAAAATAGATGTAACGGATTTTTGGCAATGGCTTACGGAGTTCATAGGCGGATTGGAGCTATGGAGCGAGTTATACCTTGGATTTGATATAAACATGGATTTCTAGAGGTTATTGGAATGGTAACCTAAATACATTTTTAAGTTCTCTACTTCGATCGCAACCCTTGTACTTGCATAAATGCTCACTGTGTACGCCCAAATTTGAACCCCTTTCATGATTTCATATTTTTATCTTGATGAATCTTACGAGCACCCCAAATTTCTTTAGCTAGGCCTTCCAACATCCCATCTACTATACTCTGCACTCTCTACCTGCCTAGAATTTGCACAAATTGGATATTGTTATATGGCTTCTAATTAGTAATGGAACACGAACTAACCATCTCTATTGATCGAATTTAAGTTGTTTACACTTCATTTACTTCCCTTAGGTCATGTTGAAATGAAGCTTGGGCAGGAGATTCTAGGATGGAATCAAGATAGGCTTGGAAAATGATGGAAGGAAGTAATATTCCGCCGGTTTGTTTTCATGTTTTAAATTACCTATTCTTAGACAAAGTCTACGGTCCCCCTCGGAGAATATTTAACCTACCCGTCGATATTATTACGCTTTCATAATAATATTCTTTTTTCATCAAATGAAGGGCTTATGTCTTTATAAATACAATTCCATAGAGACCTCTCTGGAAACGTTTTGCAAATGAGGACGAGTAGCAAATCAGAGAATATTTTTGGTGCTGATCACATGATTGAATGTCAAATTGCTGCCTAAGACCAATTTCAAGCCTTTGAGGGGGTTTATTACATTTCATTGCCATGCGTCCCACAACCCACAAGAAGGTAGGGTGTACGAAATAGTTAAATACAACCAAGAACCATGCACAGGAGAATTCAATACGACAGCCAACTCAATTCCAAGCTTCAATATACCTCCATCTACTCTTTATACCTTCGATCTCTAAACCCAGCAAGAACCTCCACGGTACCGTCTCCCGACTCGGCCCATCTCTTCTCGGAGATCTTAGGGTTAAGTTGCAACGTCTGCTTTGCCCTTACCCATTGCTCCATCGTCACTGGAGTCTCGAATCTCGGCTTCACCCCAGCCGCCTGAAGAACTGGTGAATCCAGAATCGGATTCAAAATCGTATCATTATGAGGTCTTGCAAAGTACAATAATCCCGTACGATCATATGCCCACTGATCTTTGGGTGGGGTCACTACGCGATGGACCGAACTCTTCAGCCATCCCCCGGTTAGGTGCGAGATCGTATCCGCGAGATTGACTGTAATTGTTCCAGGCTGCGCTGATACAGAGGTCCAATTCCCATCTTCACCTAGGATTTGCAACCCGGCGATAGGCTGCCTAAACAACAGGGTCACGGTCCCAAGATCGGTGTGTCCCCCTCCTAGTCCGCCATTCGTGGCAGCCCAGTCCTCAGGCGTCCGCTTGTGGTACAACATGTACCGGAAGTGGTCCTCAGATTTCTTATCATACGTGTGTTGATTGACAAGGTAGTCCTCGTCTGGAAGCTTCAAAATGATAGCGAATAGGCGGAGGAGAGGCAACACAACATTGCTATGCAGAGTACGAGAGAAGTGCTCGATCTCCGGGAGATGTGCCTGTAGCAAAGGAGGCTGCTTGTATTTACCCTCGAAGTCAGGTGTGAACTTGGGAATGTTGTATATCTCGACGTTGTCCACGGTTTGACCCTGCTTTCTGTTTCCATTGCGACGCCATCCATTATAATCTGCCGCAGCATAATTACATTCATATTTTGCTTTTTCGTCAACAGGAAGATTGAAGAAGGCCTTGGCGAGGGTGAATTGTTGATCTACTTCCTCTTGGGAGAGGCCATAGTTCTTGACATAGAAGAAACCAACGTGGTGAACGGCATGCTCCAGTTGAGCTGCCAGGCGTTCTTTCCGCCCCTCGTTGGAGAAGTCAGACAGATCAAGCGTGACCAGCTCGGCCCAGTGAAGTTTCTCCGTGGTCTCTGGCGGGTGTATGTATTTTGGGAGACGGCTGAAGTCGTACTGATGGGGGTCCGCAGTACCGGAAGCGAGTGGCTCCTGAGAGGAAACCGTTATGGTGGTGGACATGGTTTGAAATCCTATATGTTTTCTGCGGGTGTTTGTCTCTTTCTGCTATATGCCTTCTGGCTGGGTCTACTTTATATCTACCTACTTGCCGCTTGCCGTTCTAATATCTCCTTTGCACGCTCGAAGAGTGTTTCTTATCTGATTATCAAGCTGAGGGGTTATTCTATGGCATCATAATGACCCCGCATGTCACCATTTAAGCCGCACTACCCTCTATCGAACTGTTCTGCTCCCACTTTTTCGTGATATTGGGCGGGTGGAGTAGGAAATGTCATGCCCGCCAGGTGAAGCCGATGTCGGGAAATTTCATTGGTCGCAATTTCGACTTACTGGCGCGTACTTCGTAATCCCCCCATCTTTCTTCGCCATATTACAGACTACCTATTGGGCATGCGGAATGTACAACGTCAAAGCATTGTTAAGAGACTATTTTTATTGGCAGATTATGGAGACGGGCAGATAAGGAGCTCGGTTTCAAAGCTGCACATATCGATGCTAATTCTGATTCCGACTTAAATAGACCGGCGTCGTGAATTGTAATTTTTGGCCAGGATGCCGAGGAATTATCAGTACGAGTAATAAAAAAGTGTCCAACGGTTCATGTAGATTACCACAGCCAAATTCCCCAACCTCGCAGCGAAAATGGCAGATATTGCTCCTCATGGGAAGACCGGAGCTGACGATGAGAAAGTACAATCCTTGCAGTCAGAATCGATTAAAGAGAGTCTGGAAATATCTCCTTCTCCCCAGTTCAACAACGTACAAAAATCTTGGGAGAAGCCCGGCACATGGGGAACAGTCTGTCGGAGCTGGCGTACAACACAGCGATACATTTGGGATGACCCAGACAAGCCATCTGAAGAGAAGAAATTCCTGTTTAAGCTCGATATTTTCCTACTCAGTTACACTTGTCTGGGCTATTTCTGCAAGGGCCTCGACCAGGGAAACATCAACAGCGCCTATGTTTCTGGCATGAAGGAGTCGCTCAACATGAATGGAAGTCAGTTGACATATATGTCAAACGTATTTACAGCAGGCTATGTAATTGGGCAGATACCCGCAGTTGTTGCGGTGACGAGGATTAGGCCTAGCATCTTGGTCTCGTCGTGTGAGATACTCTGGTCCGTTTTCACCTTCTGCTGTGCGGCTGTGAAAACCACCCCTCAGTTGTATGCCATGCGCTTTCTCGTTGGCCTGTGTGAGGGGGTATATTTTCCCGTGATCGTTTATCTTATTGGGTCATGGTGTAAGTACTAAGCTCTTTCCGCCCTTCCGAATTTCATCATGTCTAACCATCAAAGACACAAAAACAGAACGTGGCAAACGCGTGACTCTCTTCTATGCCTCCGCAACCATATCTTTTATGTTCAGTAGCTATCTTCAAGCCGGGGCCTACAGAAATCTCGCAGGCCACCTTGGTCATCAAGGTTGGCAATGGCTCTTCATAGTTTGCGGCATCATCTCCCTACCAATTGGAGTAATCGGCTACTTTTTCAACCCAGATTTCCCCGAAAATACCCGCGCCTTCTACATCTCTGCGCCCGAAGCAGAATTTGCACGCAAACGGATCGCCCTCGCCGGCTATAAGCCCCTTGGTGCTTCAGCGTGGACTAAGACCAAGATCTTCAGCATCATACGTACGTGGCAATTCTGGATCCTCCCGCTTGGCTATT
Source organism: Chlorociboria aeruginascens (assembly GCA_002276475.2). Classification (NCBI taxonomy): domain Eukaryota; kingdom Fungi; phylum Ascomycota; class Leotiomycetes; order Helotiales; family Chlorociboriaceae; genus Chlorociboria; species Chlorociboria aeruginascens. Next base: position 97,521 of record NCSK02000056.1, on the reverse strand, counting down.
CCTTCATACAGGCCAGTTTTCCGAGCCAGCAGCCTGTCTTTTCACTCTGGCTCAAATCGACAGGTCACTCTGTCTACAAGATCAATGTCTTGCCCACTGCTCAATATGGCATTGGTACTTTGGTCTTGATTATAGCCGGGATGATCTCCGATTCTCCTCTTCTCCTGGGACGTCGCTGGCAAGCCATTTCTGTCCTGCAAGGTGTCACGGTTTTTGCATCAATTGTGCTCGCTGTGTGGACAGTGCCAATCAATCTTAAGTATCTTGCATATTACGTATTGTGGTTCGCAAGTGGTGTCCCTGGAGTTTACTGGGCGTGGTATCCGGATTTGATTCCGCATGATCACGAAATGAGAGGGTTTGTTATTGCAGTAACTAATATTTTCAGTTATATCATGCAAATTTGGTATTCCGATGCGGTGTGGAGGACGATAGAGTCACCGAAGTTTAGACCGGGCTTTATTGCCGCTAGTTGTTTTGGTATTTGCACGATGGCTATGAGTTTAGGGGTACATCTCCTGGAAATGAGGGATGTCAAGAGAAGGAGAAACCAGGCGTATCTCGCAACGCCGGCACAGCATCACTCTGTAGACCAGGTTATAGACTAGGTCAAGGAATATAATAATGCTGAAAATTGACAAAGAAAAGCTTCGGGTAGGCAAGGTCATTACAAAATAGTACTTATCTCTAAGAACCACTGACTTTTTCAAAAGTAAACATGACAAGTAGTTATATCAAGAATGGGGACATCTATTTAATATGAACTAATTTAGTGGCAGGCTATTTTCCACTCCCGGGACAATACAACATTGTAAAAGCCATCGGTATTTCAAGTACTAGGAGACAGGTTCCTTCCGAGATCCTGCCGAAGTCGCTCTACGTCTAGATAACTCACAAATCCACCGCATATTCATAATATGACCGTGTCTAAAGAGGATGCGGTGGGAAATCACGATACAAGAATTCCGCGATAATCTCCCACCGCATCTTACTGAGATGTCTTGTGCTTTTCTATCGACAAGTCTCGTTCTTAGGCCAAGTCTAAACCACGCAAACCCCGATCTCGTGAGTCTGTAAGAGGAAGAGATCACGAAGGATCTATGTGTGCTTTGTTTGTAAAGAAGATATGGGTTTAGAATCCTATTCAACGCTTGTCGCCGTGGACTTAGCGCGCACAGTAGTGACTGGCCTTTGCAATCAAGGCGCATTTATAAAGTTGGCCTTATCGAGTATATGCCCCTTCAATTTGTGCTGCAAGTGGCGCTTCTTGACATGTAAGTTGGCAACGCAACAAGCACTTTATGAGGCTCAGGTGAAGGAGGCTTCACTATAACAAGAGCTATTGGATTGTCTATGTGATGCCAGGAATTGTGACTTTATCGTTGGTGTTGTAGCCCTTGTACGCAGATACAGCACGCACTACTGCTATTCTCACGAGCAGAAGTCGTAAAAGAAGAGCTCGGCACATCTTGGTCGGTAACTCCGTAGAGCATCAGGGGTTGCATGAAAGTACTTGGGATGCTTGCGTGTCATGCGGAGTTTACCTATTCCTCTTGAGATTGCGGGGTCGGCGCCTGCCAACGGGAGATCTCAGGTATGAGGTATGGCTTGAATAGTGCCGGAGATGCAAGGAACCAAACATGGCTTCTCTGCACCTTCTGTTTCAAGAATCAGGGTTTCGGCTTGCGGCTTCATTGCAGCACGGGAGGGCATTCCAGGATCGCGAATAGGGGCTCGGGTAGCCTCGATTGGCCCCTGTAGCCGCAAACGAGATTAGAGCTGGATCCTTCCAGCCAATTGCATCTCCCAATGGGAATAATCGCACTTCTCTTAAAGCATCCCCAATCCCCTCCAATCTTTTGCATATGTCACCCTTGGTTTATGCCAATATCCAATATTCTTCTTTTTTGACGTGGATCCCCAAGGGCTCCCTACAAAACTCAAGGCTGTGTTAAGGGCGTAGTCGGGCCTTTATGATCGGTCGTCAGTACTCGCAACTCTCCGTACAAAGTCCTACTACTGTGGCCACCAGATCAAGTGAATGGTCACCAGAGTGGTTGAGATCTGGATCGAAGTCATGCTCATTATCATGTCGAGGCCGTCAGCTTTTTAAAACACCGGCGAAGTCGCTGAGGACTACGCCTGTCAGCCACACTCCAAAGAAAGTGGCGCTAAAGCTGCTGATTGGAGCCTCAAATATGTAAAATATGTGATTTGGTACCACTTAGATCATAATGCGATCTCATTGCCGGACGTTCATCCCATCTTTCAGGGGGGGGGGGGTGCGTCGTACCTGCATAAAACACATGTGAGCCACACTGGTCTAGCCTGTAGCATATAATGGGCTGTATCGCGGTCATATTTCGGCTCTGTTATGATTTGTTATTGGCTTTGGGAGGGAAGTATTCTTCTTGGGGTGTGTGGCAGATATCTTTAGACGTACGAATGGGAATTTCAGGTATGGGTTAAGTGTCCGGTTGGGATTCGAATACTACGTTTCTTCCCTCCGATTTGGCAATCGATCTGATGTTTCGTGTCAGGGCTTATTAGGATATTATCCGAAGCATTGATATATAAAATCCAGGACTAGATCTGTAGAGATGCTCCTAGTGGCTTGAACTTCATTCACATTCCTTTCAACAACGGTTCTCTTCCGACTGAGACCCAACGGTTCATCGAATACTTCTCTTCACTCCTTTGAGATATTCACCCACATCCCTTCCTTTAAATACTAGTCGTAATTATGACCACCGTCGACACTGCCATAGCTACTCAAAAGACGGATAATGTTCTCGTCGCTCCAGATATCATCACAACCACTACTGAACTGCATACATTAGAGGCTGTTGCCGACACTACCACTCTCAGCATTGGCCTATATAATGCAACAACTTCAAGTGACGTCTATGCATACATCACTGGACTTGCAATCAACAGCAACTACGCTGTTTATCTTCTTCAATCTGATGGTGCCACAGCATAGTAAGTGAGCCCAAAGCTTGCAACGAATTATAATTCACCATATCTCCAGCTACCCCATCAGTCCATCAACCAATGGTTCAGCACTGACTGCCAACTGTGCCATTGCCCTAGGAGCACCGGGCACCACACGAACCGTCACAATCCCACAGATTGCTGGTGGAAGGATTTGGTTTTCCGTTGGTGCCAAACTAACTTTCCTACTTAACACCGGAACAAGTGGACCAGGATTAGTTGAGCCGTCTGTTGGCAACACCTCGGACCCAAACTACAACCTTACCTGGGATTTCTGCGAATTCACATACAACAGCGATCAGCTCTACGCCAATATCACTTACGTAGATTTTGTATGCTTGCCAATTGCCTTAACCGTTACCGATACTTCCGGAACGGTTCAACACGTGGGAGGACTCCCTTCCAATGGACTCGCTCAAGTCTGTAATGGCCTGATTGCGCAAAATGCTATAGACGGCGCAGGATGGGATCAATTGATTGTCCAGCATAGCGGTACCAACCTCCGTGTTCTCTCACCCACTAACGGTATCCAAATGAATCCATCTCTGTTTGAAAATTACTGGGATGACTACATCACCGAAGTCTTCGCTAAATACGTTAGCACGCCCCTTCAAGTTGATACCCAAGCACAATGGGGTATAGTGGAAGGCCTGACGTCGAATGATCGCTCCAGCATCACTTTCTCAGGGATCGGATCTTTTGGAAAACCTGCAGCAGCAGATATTTTTGGCGCTTCTTCGGGCGTTTTTGCTGCACAAGCAACAAACACCGATGAACTTCTCAATATTGGTGCACGTCTGGATGCTGCTTACAACCGCTCGACTTTATTGATCGATACTCAGCAGCCAGACGGAGAGGTTGTGGCCGATTACTACCAGAATTCCATCACTAATCACTACGCTCGGGTCGTACATGCTGCAAATGTAGATGGACGAGGATACTGCTTCCCCTATGATGATGTTACGCCCGGGACTACAATTGATCAGAGCGGATTCGTGAGTGATGGATCGCCATCTAGTTTCCTAGTAACGGTCGGCGGTGGGAATGCTTATGCGAAACGAGACTTCAAGGCTGGTAGTCCCGTGCAACAACCGGCCACGAAATCAATTGCTAGGCGATCAGTTCATTGGAAAGAAGATGTCAAGGCTTTGCCGCAATATATCGATCTGGAAAGGGGAGAACATCCTAAGCTTCTGAATGAATTCTCGAGGCCTGTGCCAGAGACAGGATTCAAGGTGCCTCCTGTGATGGATCGGTTATTCGGGAAATATCTAACTGTAAGTCTCATCCTCCTTACGTTTCAAATAGCCACTAATAAAGGGTAGAAATTCCGCGGCTCCCCGCTGTATATTCAGCGATTGCGGCCCATTATCGAGGTCATAAATACCTTCTTCATTTCCTTTCTTTCACTATCGCTACGCGCGATTCTTTCGAGGGTATGCTTAATCGTATTTATGTTGTTGTTTTACTTCTTTGGGATGTTGCTGCATGGATCAGGAACGGAGGAGACCAGGAAGAGAATGATGGAGTCGGTGGCAATGATGAATGGGACACTCTTTGCGCAGTAAGTGGAGCTTTATGTATTAATAGTAAGATATAGGGGGAGGGGGGGGAGGCGGCGTTTATGTTTCCTCTTTTGTGCATATTCTGCATGTATATATATAATTTAAACATGGAATTCGAATGTCAATTTATGCCTCAGTGTCTGACCCCAAACGTGCGATGAAGTCGTTGAAGCCATAAGCTTTGGGTTTAACGTCGGCGATTTCGCAACAGGTCAAGAATATGGTCGCACGACCAGAAATGGAGAGATCACGACCGCCGATACAAGTACAATATGAGTCAGCGTTGTGAAATAATTCATGTTAAATTCGCCTTACCTACAGGTTTCATGTCCTGGTAGTGAGATACGAGGGATACAGTTGTACGATGGAAGATCGTTTTATAGAGGAGTGGTGGGGCCCGAGTGCCACGTGACTTGGTCGGATGTGCAATCAGCGCGTCTAATGTGTGAGGCAGAGACAGAGGAAGCAGCTGTTTCTGCGACTGATAGCCTCCGAGATGCATCATCACAGCCTTTTGGTGATTTCAACGCAGTCAAGGTTGTAGTGTTCGACCGTCTTTGCTAAGGTTGAATGGGGCCTGCGCATAATCCAGTAGCTACTGCTCATGATTTCGGACAACTGGTTACGAGTACAAGGCTGATCGACAAGCGCTTGCAAACTGCCCTCCTTCTGCCGATGAGACTACTGTGATTCGTGCGCATCCTTCAGCTTGGTCCTTATATAATGCAAATGTACATAAATTGTTTGTTATGGTGGCTACGGGAAATGGGCCTAATTGCACAACAGACGCAGATTTCTTACACTTAAGCTCTCATCTTTGTCGAAACAATCAATCCTCTCCCTGTTCCAGAGAAATTATTCCGCCCACTAATCTCTGTGCCTATTGTCATCTACATATCATACCGAGTAGCAGGTCCCAACTCCCTTGTAGGATGCTACGCTTCTTGCGGTCCAGATTGTCTCGAAAGATGTCCACAGATTCGAAACCACAGCAATATGAACAGTTCTTCCGCTATGATAGTGGGAGGTGGCTGTGGAACGAGGAGAATGAACTCCGTGAGAGATATAGGATGTTCAACGTTGAGGAACTTAAACGCATTGCAGCCGAGAGCATTGGCGCGAAGTCTTGCGTCTCAATGATCAAGTTAGGCGAAGGTGGATACAACAAGGTCTTCAAGCTGGTAATGGACAATGGCTCTGTTGCTATTGCACGCATACCATGTCCTAATGCTGGTCCAGCATTTATGACCACCGCTTCTGAGGTTGCAACCATGGAATTTGTGAGTCACCCCCGAAACTCTACTTAAGAAGTGATCTGTGATATATTGATATCTTAGGCTAGAACTATTCTCAACATACCAGTCCCTAGAATCTACGCCTGGAGTTCGGTGACCCAGAATCCCGTTCAAGCTGAATACATTGTAATGGAAGAGGCCCCTGGAATCTTGCTAGCAGATAGATGGAAAGATCTAGGACTTCAGTCGAAAGACAAAATCATCCAAGACCTAGTGACTATCGAGAAGAAGTTGCTCTCGGTGACCTTTACACGGTTAGTTCTAGGACAATGCTCTGGAATTTCTGCTGACCTTCTTAGGCATGGTAATATTTACTTTACCAAAGATTCATTCCCTGGATGTGAGAAAGCAGAGGTTTCTAGTGATCTTCCTCTCGAACTGAAAAAAGAGGTGGCAAAGCGGTTCACAATTGGTCCGGTGGTAGAGCACGTGTTCTGGAAAAAGGAGCGAGCATCAATGCCAATCGAACGGGGTCCTTGTAAGTAATTAAGAAAGCATCAATATGATGAGGATCATGTTCTAATGTATGTAGGGAAGTCTGCTCCTGACTATCTTAAGGCTCTTGCAAATAACCAGATTAGGTGGTTGAGTCAGCAACCAGTTCGAGAGCTATCGACAAACATGTTCCCAAAATCAGATGCTCAGAATTCTCCCGACGCTCATATTGCCCTTTACAAGAAATACCTAAGCATCTCTCCGTACATTTTCCCAAGAGATGAGAGGATGACTCGGTCCACTCTTTGGCATTGGGACATGCATGCCCCAAATCTCTTTGTCAAAGATGATCGAATCACTAGCCTCATTGATTGGCAATCTGTATGGGCTGGCCCTTTATTCCTTCAATACGGCTATCCGAAGCTTGTGAATTACACTGGTGATGTCATGTTGCGACTTCCTGAAAACTATAAGGAGATGGAAAAGAACGAAAAAGAACGGGTCACAAATCAGGTTGAGAGATCACTTGTGCAATATCTATATGAGACAGAAACCAAGAAACAGAATCCATTACTTGTCGAAGTAAACAATATCCCTCATGGAATGACAAGAAGACAAGCGATCGAATTCGCTCAGGACACTTGGGACGGGGATATTTTACCATTCAGGCAGTGTCTTATCAGATTAGAAAGGTTTGTCCTACCCTACTCATTTTCACGAAATCAACTAAAGGAGAATACAAAGGCATTGGGATGAAATGGGATTTGATATTCCCTGCCCTATCCATTTTACCGAAGAAGATTTACAGAATCATATGCGAGACGGTGAAGGATGGAATGAACAGGCGGATTTCTGGGATAATTTAGAAGGGTTTGTTTCCCGTGACGGGTGGACCTCGAATGAGACATATATAGAAGCCCTCGAGATGTTTGTTGGACTTCGGGAGGAGGGGCTGAAGCAAATGATTGGTGAAGAAAAAGAGCGCTTTGAAAAACAGACCAGGTGGGCTAGGAGAAATGAATAGGGAATATAGAGCCTTGGGAAATCATTCTTGAGCCTTAAGGTGGCCATTGCTCTTCCATTTCCTAGGAGGTAAATGTCTTGGAGGCTCTATGTGGTGCGATGCTATTGCTGGGTACAAGTCGATGCTTGAGGATAGAAAGATACATCATCGAGATAGCTCTGAAGTTAATATCATTATGAGTGACTCTGCTACCGAAGGAGCCCGGAAAGGAAAACCAATTGACCTAGAATCAGCGAAGGAGTGCTCTCTCGCACCGACACGTACCTATTCGAGAGTGAAGCGTCCAGGTGTAATACCCAAAAATGGCTCCCTGGATTGAATATCCTACCATTGTTAGTGGTTTCATCTCACATATTCAAGCCAAAGCACTCTTAAATTTTCTATACCGTCTATGGCTTCAATAATTAGGCCCATCTAGCTGTGGATGGATTCCGGATGCCAGGCCGTAGAGATTTTTGACCTTATTCCGGGGTGTAGGAGGCATATTGACGGGGAGAGGCAGGTCGCGTTAACATTGGTCCCAAAATGACACTGCAGGCTATGATCCTATTTTTTATTTTCATCATTGCCACGTCAATGTCTATTTCTGGCTTTGGCAGCAAACTAGAATAGGACTGACAGTTTAATTTCCGACTATCCAGGAACAAATTCGGTAGACTTTTATGGTGGGATCTCGCTGACACTCGATTCTGCTTTACATCCCTTTAAGAAATCACTCAAGGAATATATGACCAGCAAGGATGTCTTTAATATTGAAAGACAGCTCAAGAACGCCTACGACATACCACGAATCCAAATTAAAGCTCCAGATTCCCTGTCTCCGCCTGGCCTTTGCAATCAACAGCTCGTGTTTCTGATATGGATAAAAGCACTATTGCTGGCTTGCAGGTTATGGCCATGTACGCAGAATATCTAGGAGAAATAAGGGACTTGTCGGCATTGAATCAGTACTCAGCCGCTGGCATAAAATCAATTGCTTGCACAATTTCAATACAGTGCATCATATTCCACTTAATGGTGTTCCAGCCGAGAATATAAAACCTGGAGGTATAGTGATAAGCACGAGGGTCATTAAAAGAAACAGAGAAGGTCTTAGTGGCTCTAATAGGAACGAAATCAAGCCGGATATTATTAAGAGCCCTATTGATTAGGAATTAGAAAGAGTTTGACAAGGTGAGGGAAGTGTTACAAGTAGCCTTTTTTATCCCTTCAATTCACGCGTTTTCAATTGTTATTAAAGGATTTTATTTACAAACCCCTTGTTCGTTTGCTTCAACGTCACTGCTCGACTTCTAAAATGATTACATGGTCTCTCTTTCTTAACGCTCACTTTATTGATACCAGCTCTCCTAACCATTAGGTCTATAGGTTTTCATCACATAACAAATGCTGTTGCTATTCGAGTCTCTAGGTTCTCTAGTCGTGGATTTGAATAGGTTACTCTTGGCACAGATAATCCGAGGCATTTTGCGAGAACTATAGCTATGCAGAAGTGTTTCTCCCAGGATATTCAATATATTTGGAGGGATAATAATCTAATTGTCAATCGGTATGTGTAGAAAGCCGAAATATGTTCCAAAGAGTTGTGGTGTGCCAAAGACAACTGTAGATTACGTCAACATAGCCCAGTCCCGAGCATGACTTTAATTACTATATAATATAGCAACTTTCATCTATATTTACAAATGAGTATCTGCAGATTGCTTACAAAAACATAAGGTAGGGAATTTGATTTCGCATTGCATTCGCCAAATAGAATTCAGAGTTTTGCATTGGCGTGTACTCTATTATTTGCCGCTTTTGCATGAGCTAAAGAAATAAAGGGGGAGCGACGGAATACAATAATCAGAAATGTTAGGGACACGTTTCCAAGCGAGGGACTTCCAGGTTCTCATCTTTGGGTTTGTATAACACAATCAGGGGAAAGGAGGCCTTGGCCTAGCGCCACTTGTACACAAGCAAGTCCCATCCATAACTTTCTCGATCCATTTACTTTATACAATACATATGACTTACCTCTGATAGTAGCAGAGAGCTAGCCTTGTCCAACCAACCGACAGTAGCCCTAGTGACCAGTTCTCGGTCTATCCCTGATCCTACACCCCCCTCCAACGAAACCGTCCTCTGAATATTCACCGAATAATCGCACAGGAATTGATTCTTGTATTAACAAATGGGTGTAATCTCCAATAACTGGTCACCCAGCCGCATCCTGCCGAGCAGCTTTTATTCCAACAACGTGTAGCTGCCTAAGTATTCTCCTGAGCACCCCCATTTTAGTGATAAAGATCCTATGTTGATTTCTGTTTATAAATAGGATGTAGGCGGATTATTAAGGAAATCTTCATGTATAAATAACTTCGAGTTCCCACCAAAGCCAAGAAATTTTAAATCACATATCCAGTTCAGAAGCAAAAAGCGCCTTAGTTGGTTACTCTTGACCAAGAAATCAAACACCACCAACACGTTTCAGCCAAAATCCTTCCACAAAAGCCTCACGTGAATCACACAATCAAACCCATCGACATCGAATTGCACCTTGAAATTTCTCGGACTAAAGAAAGAAAGTCATGTGTGGACCTGTTTATATGTATTTCTGGCAGTGCGGACATTACTTTGGCGAAGTGACGGGTAAGGTTAGAAAGGTTGCAGGTTATATTCCATGTATGAAGAATATAGGAGCATCGTGCCCTACACACACTCCCTCTTCAACTCACATCCGTTACGGTAGATGTACAGCAGCCTGTCCGGTGCTTGAAAGTCACAATGAGTCGATGAAAATATACTAGGGTTGAAATTTCGGAACTGCTTTGGTAGTTTGCAATAGTGCACCAGGTGTTGACAGAGCTGCTGACTAATGACAGTATGGGTTATTACGATACTTATAGGGAGATTAGCATAAGTTATGTATAGTTATGGGAAATTAAAATGGAATAACTTGTCGGCTCACCGGCGCACCAGATAAAGGTTAAATAAACGATTTTTTGAACCGCGAGACGATTAGGTAAGAAAAAAACAATATTAAAAGGAAAACAATCTTTCCAATAAAATCTGTGCTTTCATCGATCTCTGAAATCGGGTCACATTATCAAGCGTGTGATGGAGCACATGGTGGCTACCATTATCTCGTTCTTATTGTCCCAACAGAAGTAAAGGTTAAATAAAGAAAACTTAAACTTTTATTACCTAACATTTACCAACTTATTTATTTCTTAACACTTCAATAAAGCTTCGAAGTCAACAATTCTTTGTATTTTTATTGTAATATTATTTTATTCTTTAATTAATTTTTTGACAATTTCAGCTGTTGATATTATAATTCTAGTTCGAGAAATTTGCAATATTATTTATTTTGAAAGATAAGGAGAAAGTTTAAAAGTTGTTCAGATGCATGGTGGATTAGATAATATTGCCACGTGATACAGCCCCGCTAAGCATCAAGCTCCACGACGATTCAACACAGCACCCCAGACAGGACATCATTTGAGCGCTTCTTCTATCTTTATACCGCTCAGTCTTGGTCGTCACTCCCAGAATACTCCTTCTAAATGAAGTCTGTGTTCCTGTCCTCCAAATAGAACCTACTGCTGCTGCACGAAGCTGCACAAAGCAAGCACACATTACTACTGCTAATAGTGATACCGGTTACGGCCACAGTTCCACTGTCTTCAATTTCTTCAATCGGGAACCCTCTTGGACATAGCATCTATAGACCCTCCATTAGCTCGGTAGGTAGTGAATTGGAACCTCTTGGTCGGTCCAAAGGAGCTCTCTCGACCCCTTGCATTGCAGCTATATATTCATCAGCTCCAGAAACCTCGACCCTGAGCTCACAATTTGGCTCGGATACTTCCATAACTTGGATCTATTATGTCACATTGCCTTAGTCTATACCCCCTAACTTGTGCTTTTCGTTACTGAGATACTCTATCAACATGGCTGCAAAGATGAGCGGTACAGGTAATGTCTATGACAAGAGAAATATATCCAGTGCTGACGCCAATAGGCAAACTCGATGAAGTTACGAGACTTGTTGATAGACTTACTGCAGACTTAGAGGAGATCAGTCTTCAACCCCATCGTGAGTATACTGTGATCTGGCTTTGGATAGGGCCTCATGAATGTCTACAGAACGCGATGCATATCTCGAGCAACTCAAAGTGTTTGGTCGCGACCCGACCGATGCAGAACCTATATTTACCAAAGAAGTGGGTGGTCCCCTGGATCTCTTTGTGCGGTGCGATGCTAATCTGCCAGGGAATTGAAACTCTTACTCGTCATGCCTTCAACAGTCCTTCCAAAACCACCTCACGAAATGCGCTCCGATGTCTAGCCAATGCACTACTCCTCAAACCCGAGACTCGTCAGATTTTTATCAACCTGGGATACGAAGCAAGGGCTTGCGATAAATTGAAGGAGGATAGTCGTGATGATGAATTTTTGGTATCAAGGGTTATTTTCTTGACGACCTATGATTCCAAAGTCGATATTGAGACCCTTATTGATCAACATAACCTGGCCAGTCTTGTCTGCCAGAATATTGCGAGGCACACAAGACAATATGTAGCAGAGCCGAAGAAAGTCAAGGAATTGGATCCGATGGAAGATATGGCTTTAGTCGAATCCCTCAAGCTTCTATTCAACCTTACACATTTTTGTCCTCAACGAATCCAAGCATTTTCATCAGCCGTACCCCACATTTTAATGCTACTTTCCAAACAAGGCATATCTTCGCGCCAACCTTTAGACCCGCCAATTGGACCACTCGTCAATTCACTCATTAATCTCGAATTTGAGGATAAGAACAACATAACTGCCATGTTCCCCAAAGCTACACCGAATGTCAATGCGGAGCGATTGATCCATATCCTCGACATGGCTATAGGAGTTTACGCAGACGAGGAGCTCGAACAATTGGTTTCGCCACTACTAACGCTGATCCGTAAGGTTTATGGCGTCGCTCCACAAGACGTACAAAAATCGATGCGAAAGCTCATTCTCCCAAGTCAAGAAGACAGAAAACTCCCCGTCGGGCGAGGACATACGCTATCAGCCCGTATCCTCCGATTATCTACGATTCCAGCAGCACCGCAAGTCCGTGAAGTCTCCTCGTCCCTCCTTTTCGAGATGTCAGATAAGGATGCACGTAGTTTTGTGCAAAATGTAGGATACGGATTTGCTTCTGGCTTTTTATTCCAACACAATGTCCCCATCCCAGAGAATGCGATGGAGGCTTGGAGTACAAGTGGTAGTGAGGATAATGGGAGGGCAAATGATGATAGTTGGAAGTCCACCAATCCTATAACTGGGCAGTTGTTGGCGGAAGAACCTCAAGTTGACTTACCTGAAATGAGCCAAGAAGAAAAGGAGAGAGAGGCTGAGAAATTATTTGTGTTGTTTGAGAGGTATGATGGCCATGAATATTATTTTGAAATTTCCTAACATGCATATAGATTAAAGAAGAATGGTATCATCAAAGCCCAGAATCCAGTCGAAACGGCATTTCACGAGGGAAGATTTCAGGAGTTAGATGATGATGCTGACGATGAATGATGGAGACAACATATGTAAGGACCCTAGGATTAATGCTGGCGTTTCTAGTATCATACGGTTCATATAGAACAAAAATCTGTTTGGCGGGCATGTCCCTCGAACCTTCTTCGTATCCGCCATGGCTCATTGTGCAATCCTGCTTAGAGTTTTGACGTACTCTTCGACGAGGAACAGATCCTTTCCTTAATCGAGATCCCGAGCTGAAAATCTGGGTGCGAATTCGTCATGTCCTGAATAGCCTTCTCAACCGTGACCCATTTATGCTTGAGGCCATCTATAATCTCCTCCTCCGTCAACTCTGTGGTCCCTAAGTCCTCTGCAAGACGAGAAACAGAATGAGATTTGATGAAGATCACCCCTCCATTCCTCAACTGTTCCCATGCATCCCTGATCAACCACTACCTCCTATCTCCATAACCTCTCTTTCTCCACCGACGTGATGCCCCTCCCCCAATCAATTCCGCCGCTTGGTAACTTGTAATATCCACCATTGTTTGCAAATATGATGGCGATTTCACCCGAGGAATTCACTAGCAACAATCGCGCTGCTCATCGCTCTTGGTAAATGCCATTGCTTCGTTTTTCAACCACCTTTTGAGGGATGTCCATGGTCCAAATGTCGAAGAAAAAGAAGGTGCTGTCAATGAGGTGAGCAACACTGTATTATTCACTCCCCTCGTCTCTCGACAACACTTATAGCCACCAAAATACTTTGTATTGTCTTTACATTGTAGTCTATTCGCCAACGCAATATGTATAACTCCAAGGATACAGAAGTACCGTTCTATGATGAGGTCCTCGGACTTTGTGTACACCTCACTCCCCTTACAATATCATCCCAAGTATTGAAGGCAGCTAGGAAAATCAATTTGGAGGGAAACGTCTGTTGTGTCATACTTACGATATCGTAATGTCTGTGTAAAGAGCTAGGCATTGTGGTACTGACTATTAGCCAATCTATGGCACTTGCCTCACGCTAATCTTGTGTATTATCTTCAAAATTTACAGAGTGGCTTGCTGGCTCTCACGCTATTGAAGGTCCTAATATATTTCGCAATGGTCATGGCGACATTGCAAACCTACCGTTTGGTAGACCAGGCTGGTTCAAACTAGACGAAATCGATAATAGAGGCCTTTCCACCAATAATAAACGGTATAGTTCAATTACACTCTGGAAATATTGGGGTCCAAATTGAGAAGATGTTGGGTTGTTTACTGTGGGAGCAATGCGAAGTCTTGTCACCTCGTTGGGCACATGCTCCCTTAACCTGGGCATTACCCGGACTGGCCAGACATCCTATAGTTATGATTATGGAAGGCTATCGAACTTTCAAAACAGAAGTTGTGTCCCCGTTTGAACCAATATGGGATGAGTATCTCAGACTTATGAACAATGGAAATAAGGAGACCAGCAATTTCATCGCGGCTCAACATATTGAAAGTCTTCAACTTGGAATGAACTCAAATATATTGCTCAATGATAGGGAACAAGAAATGAAAGTCACATTATTGGGAAAAGAAGTCTTCTCCTCGATGACTTCCGAAATTGTCGTTTCCTAACTGTATTTGATATTTGGCAAACACTATCCGTCATTCCTTACCCCCGCACAACGTATGTTATAGGACACCGTCATCCAGATACAGAATTAGTGATCTCGGCCCTTTTCGAGGCATTAAGATGAAACAATGCGTATCGGACTTTCTTCTATGGGTTCCCTCAGTCCCAGTTGAAATTGAACATATTTTAATCCGGATTATCAACACTATTTGCTAAGGTACCTAAACTTCATGATTATAGTGATACTATCTTAGTTGACTTCCACATTTTCGATTCCTGCAACACATCTCAAGTGAAGGCCATTGCGGAACATCATCATGTGAACATCAAATTTTCCGAGCAATGTTAACATGAGTGAGGAGAGTTATTGGTCTTCTACGATACAAGCTTATATCAAGCTGTTTGAATGCAGGCTCGATCTCGATCATGAATATGCAGAGATTGTCACCGAGGCAACATTACTCGAAGCCGAGCCTAGATTGATGATACGTCATTCAGGACTGGATAGACTTACTCTAAATAGATTGCAACACTTGTGCTATGGCCCTATGAAGAGCTCCGGTGAGCTACTCGAATGCCAAGACCATGGTCAATGCCGCATATAGAAAAGATTGTGCAGGAACATCTCAAATTTTAAATTTTTTTCAGACCGATTACAGAGATATATTCCCGCGGGTTCCTGGGCCAGATAGAGCAGCTCGGGATCCATATGCAGGGCTCTCATTTCAAGATTTCAACCGACTATTAGAAGATGATACATTCACATCTTTTATGAGCTTGAGGCAATACTGGGAAGTATCTGAGGAACTAATGCAACTGAAGGATATTTTCTTCCTAATAAGACTAAGAGATAGTGAAAATGTGGATGTATTAGACAAATTAACCAAAGAAATCAAAGAAGTTTGAGTGAGAAGCGGGATGCTGCGATGGGGGTTTAGTTTTTGGTGGTGGGGGTTTGACGCTTTGGGAGATGGTACCTGAGATATGTATAAGTTTATATCTAATTAGATATCACATTTAAAATACCAACCTTCCAGAGACCGTGTTATTATCCGCAGGACCGAGACGCACCATGCTCTAGATCGTCTTGGGACGAAATATATTTTACTTAATTCTTACCATTGTTTTTTCTCTTCTTCTTCTTTTCTATATATCTGCACAGAATTGGCGTGAACAAAAATTCAATTTGATTCGAATAATCTTCCCAAACTAATTCTCTATTGTAACTGACTTTGGTATAGAGTTCTTGACGAAGATGGTGACAGGATTCGATCTTGGGCCAATCCGGGTTGGAGTTTGGTATCGCCCTCGACTGAACGTTCAGCAACGTAATTATGGAAGTGCCCTCTTGTCTTCAAGAGATCCATGTTGGGCCCTCTTGTCACCAAGAGATTCATGTTGGTTCACCCTACTATCGATCGCAGGTTCGACGTCATAGCCATGATACCCCCTCTTGTCAGCTCCATGTGGATCCAATTCTCCCCCAAAGGATTCAGCTAAAACATAGAGAATCAGTATGCAAAGTCCAAATCTTGAATTGAAGGGAAGACTACGAACCGGTGGGGACTGCCAACGGTACAGCGAGTGCTGCGGCAAGGAGGGCTTGCAAGATGATGGTAGAATAACGCATTGCAAGGGAATGGAGAGTGTGGATAGTATGGACGAATTTGGTATGGATGACAATGGCTGATTTGAGATTCCCAGTCAAAAAGCGGACTTTTGCGGATGAAGGAAAAAAGCTGGAGGGGAGAAGCAGCTCAATAGGAACACCACTTGTATTTATAGCTTTCTCTCGCTGTCTTAAAATCGCATTCTTCTTTCAAATTTGTATGTCATAACTTGGATCGTAAGGGATTTCGGGCGTGGTACGTCAAAGAAAGGAGATTCAGCCGAGTGTGCTCTCGTATCCATCCAAAAAAGGGGAATGAGCACAGCTGATAAAAGAGTAAATACTACACTAGCCCATATTTTGTATTCAACCTTTAAGCACCTTACGTTCAGGGTTGATTTGTCGGCTTTAAAACAGGGACAGAGATCCTATGAAGATGCAATGCAACATCGATCTGACATATGATATAAGCATATTAGAGAAGCAACGTAAAACACACGTATTACTCTCCTTACAGCGCTTTCAATTGCTTGGCTTAGGTACTGCTAGATATAAACACTCTCACTTTAGCATGAAGGCTGCAAGATTGCAGGGAAAGGCGGCTAGGAGAGATAAAGGGGTAGAATGGTGATAATATTGACAAAGTCAGAAGATCATCGGAATGCGGATGGGGGCACTTCTAGACGAATAAGTTTATAGCTTCCGTAATAATGGATGCATTATGTCAAGTTTGTGGATTGAGTAAATTATGGAATGGGTTTCTCTCTCCAGTCTGCCTCAAGTGATAATCCATATGTAACATCGGGGAATGAACCTTGACGTAGGCTGTACGTAAATAGAGGTAAACAGAACACGAGATAAATTGTCATAGCGAATAAGACCACACTATCTACGAATAATAGGACACACTTGTGCAATCTGCTCGCTAGTCGGGTCAATTGCTGGATCGGGTATATACCCTCGAGATACCCCAGCACAAGTAGCAAGAAATTATGGTTCAGGGCACTAATAAATTTTGTCATTGTGGGCACAATAATATGGGTCATAAGGGACTACTTCGGCCATGGTTATAATATAGGTCTACCTCGTCATCTCGGGCATAAGTGGGAATAGCTTCACTTATTGCCACTTGGGGCACCCTAGCCAATTTGGCGTGAATCATAGGGACTAGTTGTGAATCATTAGGACTCACTGGGAGGCACCCCATGGTTATATAAGAGGTCCTTCCCTCCCACTTCTCTCAGACCTTTAAACTTTACAATATATAATGATTTGACCCCCTTTTTGACTATTCATGAATAGATCACCACCTTGGTGATACCAACAGTAATAAAAAAAAATTAAAATTAAAGCAAGAAGTAAACAAATAGGACCATAATAAGTTAAAATGTAAAACCAACCAATATTTAATATTGCCAAATAAAAAAGTGATA
This sequence comes from Chlorociboria aeruginascens, assembly GCA_002276475.2. Lineage (NCBI taxonomy): Eukaryota > Fungi > Ascomycota > Leotiomycetes > Helotiales > Chlorociboriaceae > Chlorociboria > Chlorociboria aeruginascens. Next base: position 80,055 of record NCSK02000056.1, on the reverse strand, counting down.
GGAACTGATATGGCTCCTGACATAGATACCAAAATATTAAATTTTGTATAGCATTATAGTTTTTTCCCCCTTCTTCTCCTTTTCAATTAACTTTTACTATTTTGTCTTTGGAGAATTTGGTGGGGAAGCTGTTGCTTTTCAGACTTCACATGTTGAAAGCCATTTCTTGTCGCAGGAGAGATGGTGAAGAACAAAGCCAGCCCAAGACACCAAATATCTATTTTGTTGTGGTAGGGACTGCCATTCACTTCTGGCGCAAGGGTATATTTTGGCCCTAGGGTTGTTGTTGTATGTTGAGCTGAGAACAAAGTTTTGCCAAAGTCTCCAACAACAGCAACTGGTGGGATTAAAGACTTGATGAAGATATTTTTCTGTGTAATATCTCGATGCATATAGCCACGTGCATGGAGCATCTCAAGTCCTTTTAAGGGGCCCCAAATTAAAGTGGCCATTTGGCAAAAGTCGCTGTTTGCAGACCAGTTCTGATGTGAAAGATCAAATAAAAATGTTCTGGAACTCCACAACTACTAGGTTTACCGTGCTCACGAAAAGCTTGTAAGATGGACATGAGGCCAGGAATTTCCTAGAGAGTATGTTAGACCGTTGAATATGGGGTACGGAGTCAAATTCGAGTACTCACATTTAATTGAAATGAAGACTCTCTCATTACGCTAATGCATTGCCTAATTAAGAACATAAGAGACAGATATATCTGCCATGTCTGCTATCTCTGTCAAAGACCCTTGGACCGAAATAAGCTTCCGGCCCCCCCCCCCCCCCCCCTTCCCCAACCCGTCGATGCGGACTTGGTCACACTTTTTGAAAAACAAGCTGCGAAGTCTGCCCACCTCGATGGCTTCTCGACGCTCGTTAGCAAATACCAATACGATCCCGATACTACTGACGATGAATCTGCATCTTCGCCTTCTCCTTCCCCTTCCGCTCGGACTGGCTTGCTTTCGCCATCTCCAAGTCCTAGTATCGAAGGGCCACCCAGACGTTCTCTCGACCCCTCTCCAAGTAATATAACTGCTGGCCGGACGACCAACCTCAATAGAGCGCCGGATTTGAGGCCCGGATCTGCTTCAACTTTACACACACATTCTAAATCAACACTGCAAATTATTCGACAAGCTATTGTAGTAAAGAGGACGACCCGGTCACTATCTGAGCCTACGACCACATTCTTGGCATTAGACCGCAGAGGGAAGGCGGCGGTGACCAGTGAGTTCCCCGTATACTGTCATAGTATCATTTGGCTGACTTGAACTGTATCTATAGACTCAGTTTTGTCGACTCCCTCGCGACGATCACGAATGTAAAATGAGAATAGGGACGAGTATAAAGATAAGAACCATGGGTAGAAAAAGGCGAGAAAATGAAAGCCCTTGCTGTACCGGTACGGCAAGAAAGTAGGGCATATAAAGAAGGAAATCTTGCTGTATCAATACTATGAAAGTACTGAGCTTATGGGAGGAAGAAGGGCATGAATATGGCACCTTATTGAATATGTTCGATACTGTTAAAATAGCGGTAACCCTAAACTAGCCATTTTGTAAAGTTTTGCCAATATTGATAGCATTAGTTCAGATTTAATTGTGGTGCGCTTAGGGAGGCGGTGGCAGCCGGCAGAATTGCCTCTACTGTCCTGCCCTGCTTCTTCCACAGCTTATTTCTAATCCATCGATATTCCAACAATGAAAGCTTTCACAAGTGAAGCCTAATACGGAAGAGATATCGCCCTTGTTATCTCGAAAGGTTCTAAATAAAATAAAATTGCGCCCCCCCCTCCCCCCAAAAAAAGGATTTACTACAATTTAGTAAGTCCGCTGTAATAGATCTCCAAACTATCAAATCCCCAACGCTCGAGCACCAAATATTATATATCCTCCAAGAATCGACATCGCCACCGCCACTCGAAAGGATTGCAATTCGAATGATTCGATGTAGCAATCGAGCATCGACAGAAGTACGCCACCCAAACCCTCACGCTCCTGAACAACAGGCCCTGATATCTAATCTCCATCTTAAGAACTCGTAAGTTTACGATAACTAATCCTCAAGAAGTTTACCGGTTGTCCCTCAATCCTCCGTCCCGAGGTGCAGCGATGTGTGAGAATCCCGAAATGCAACAAGAGATTTGGTCGTCATAAAAGCTGAAAACCAAAATAAGGTGTATATTTCTCAATCTGGCGCTTCTCCCTCAACGAGAAGCTCCGCCGCTGGCGGAGTTTTCTCCGTGCTTTCCCCAGCCCAAACCACGTCATTCAACAACCAATCCACAGCACTATTCATAGGGATTTTGGTAGTTGATAAGAGACTCATCGGACGCCGCGAAGATGGAGTAATTTCGATCATCAGCCCATCAGACACTGAATCTGCAAAAGGACCCTTAATTCCCTCAAGAATATCGTTACGGACTGCTTTGGCTGCGTTATCTACCGTTGCCCCTGCATTGACGAAAACTTGCGCTATTGCGATGTTTCTGCAGATTAGAGCCGCTAGCAATGGCGTCGTCCCATGACCTTGCTGTTCCTGAACATCGGTGGTCGGAGTATATGTTGAAAGATCAAGTAATGCCCCTGCCTCACACAAGGTAGATACAATTGCACTGTCAACTGTGACATCTGGGTTTGAAAATGGTTCAGAACTGACCCTTACCAACGCTTTCAGAGGCGTTGACACCCAGCTTTTATGATCTTCATGACCAGAGTCGACTCCGGCAGCTATACTTTTTGCAAGGAGAGTCTGGACAACGTCCAACTCCCTGGCGAAGCATGCAAACCATAGAGGAGTTTGATTTAAAAGATTTAAAGTTCGCATGTAATCTAGTAAGGATTTGCAAGCAAGGTCCATTTCGAAAAATACTCCGAAAGCCCAGTCGATGAATTCTGCCTCACCCCTGGATATTGCATCAACAAGTAATACATTTCCGACTTCGGCTTTGAACATTCGCATGCCAAATTCACTACCGTATTTGACAATATAAAGATCCAAAACACATTTGACAATTACCCGGATCATTCTACAATAGTTCTTCTTATCTTGTGCAGTTACTCTTACTCCGCTGTAGAATCTAAGAGCACAACTCAGCAATTTTGCCGGTTCTCGAGGAGATACGAAGGACTGTACAACTCCGGTATTCGACGTAACAAGCGCACATTCAAAGGCCGAGAGAAAACCATATATTCTACCCTCAGTCTGTCTCATTGGGTCGCTCCCAAGATCCAGTAAGGTCTGCACCGTCGTATGAGAAGAATATGCTGCTGCGTAATGTAATAAGTTGCAATGAAGACGCGAACGCGATGACCAGGCAAGAACACTTTTGGCATCCCAATCACTAAGGAGGTGATTCGTCATGGACCATTTTCCATCATCTCGGATTTGATTGACATTCAAATCGTCATTACTTAAAGCCTCGAAAAGCAGATTGTTGTTAAATATAATCGCGAGCTCAGCGATGCCACTCAAGAGATAGAGGTCAACAGGACTATCATAATTTCTTCTTCCATCACGATCGAAGTCTTCATGTTATTCGATTAGTCATATTCAACCAAGTAGGTATATCAGTATCGGACTCCATTTCACTCGAATGGACCTATGCCTGATCTGAAATATCGATACCGAGTTTACGGTATAAAGAGAGGTGTGTATTCACGATACAGCAGGAGAATAATTCTGAAAAGACGTACTGCTGTTCGTGGGTAGCATTATAGGTCTGAAATGATCTACAGGCAGCCCGAGGGCAGCGAGAGTGGTCAATATGTCAAAGAACCAGTAGTAGATACACTGAGACTCATCTTCAGGGGTATATGCGGAAAGCTGCGGGCATGGCACTATAGCATCTGCGAGAATCGGTTTTTCTGGCCCAAATTTCCATTTGTTGTCGAGTATCGCGGAAGCAGCTGACATAGCAAGTTGAAATATACTTTCTGTTTCATCGGAAGAATAGTCGGAGCATGGTCGATCTTGATTAGAGTTCAGTGAAACTTTCAAAATATCCTTGTTGCCATAAGTAACCTGGAATAGAAGTATCATTGCATGCAGGAGGGAATGATTCTGTGGAAAGCCTCTAATGGTCTGGCATGACAACAGTCCACGAATCACTGCAGAAAGCCCTCCCAGCATTGCGGGACTAGACAAACGAAACTCAATTTGACCGAATCGAATTGTGTTGTTACCATCCCCCAATGCTCTAGTGCAATAGATGTCTTGGGTTTTTATACATTGCCAGCTCTCGAGTCTATCTATAAAACCGTGGCCAAGGATTTGTTTCTCGCGTAGTAAGCCGAAGTCGATTCGTACGGCGGTAAGCTCTGTACCTCTTTGGTTCAGAGCTACCAACCTAGCCTGGTCAATGTTCTTCTTAGACACGAGCACCAAGATTAAACATGACTCGGGATCTACTTGACGGTCGTAGGTGAAGGTACCGAACCCTTGGAATAGGGTTTCCTCCCCAGCCACATCCCAAAACATAGAGTTAACCGCTTTCATTCCTGGCTGGAGTTGGAATGTGTTCACAGTGTCCATCCAAATCCGTAGATCTGAATTTAGGACGTCATCCATATCAGGTTTGCGAAGAACACGAGCTTCTATGGTATCTAGTTCGTTCCGGAGCATCTTGGCCAAGAGCCGGAATTGGAGGTATTCCTTAGTGGGGTCCCATAATCTTATGGATGGATGTCGGGGGAGAACGTCAAGAAGTATTGAAGAAGCTTTCAATAAATCTGCATATGCTTGAGCATGAATAATACCATCGGATATACCAGTACTATTGCCTCTCTGGAAAGACATGAGCCACCACTTTCCGGCTTGAAGCCACTCATCAAATCCGAAGGAGAACCACCTACGGCCTCCACGCTCAGCTTCTTCTAGGAACTTCTCCGTCAACGGAGATTGGAAGTTGGAGGAGTCATCTAGATGTTGGTGTGTGAGCTGGGTCATCATCTTCGTCAAGGCTTCAATATCTGCATTCATTTTTCGGTCCATGGTTTCAACGCGTTCCAGAGATGAGCTATCTCTTGTCAGCCCCGTCTCGATACCTTGAAGCGATTGGGGAATCGTAGACGTACTTCCCGGCGGATACCAACAGTAAGTTAATAGTACCATTTTCATATTGAAGCCTCGCTCGAAGTGCATCGACCTTGGGCAGATCTTTTGCAAATCGTGCTTTCTCCCATGTAGATACAATCTTCCCTAGAACACTCGGCTTCCTGTTACCCAGGTTGAATGTGGTGCAAAGTTTCTCTAACTCTAGGAGAGTCTTGTTGGTGTCCCGTAGAACGGAGTTGACGATCTCAACCCTGTCCTTTCCACTACGAGCAAGAGTCGAATTGCCGTCTTGAACTTCAGCGACCAAGAGGTCGATGGACATGCTTAGGGTAGCGACTTCATTTTGTAGCTGCACTAGCTCCTGCGGCGCACGGCGAGCGACGAGGTAGATGTCTTTGTACAGCCGGCTTGCTAGTTCACTGATGGCGATGAAATCGCCGATACTGAAACCGAAGCTCATTGTGTGTCATTGATTCATGGAAAACCGGACTGATGCGAAATCCGAACCCCATTTCCTATTGATGATGATGATCGTGGACGTGGGCGAGGGTGATGGTGATGGAAAGCGAGTTGTGCTGTGCCTTTCTGGGCGCTTACTGCCCTGCATGGACCACGGTCGCATAGGAGAAGCCCCAATCATGCTTCGGCAACCTTAAGATGGCAGACTGAGAGGCTGATTTGTAGGCGTAATTGATGAAAGGGGTAGAGATAAGTCTCTAGGCTAACTGTAGTACATCCATATTGAACGGGGGGCGGGAATGTATAGAGAAGGACTTGAGAGAGTGTGATAGCACTTGCCCACCTCCTCAGGACGAACCACCGTCAACACCACCACCTGCCAAAAACAAATACAAAAGAATATATATTATCCTCATCCAGTTCAGATCAACCGGGCAGAATTGACGCAGCCACTCAGAGCGATGGTAGAGGAATTAGTGCTTCTCGCCCCTTCACCGTACGGGCACTTGAACTCGCCCTCCCCTTCACGGCCCAAAGAATAAACACCAACACCCTGTCCAGGTCATCTCCATCCTTATATCTGGTGTATAAAACGCACGACCTTAGCTCTGGGCAAGAAACAGCCACAGGCTAACGACATGGCATCCGCGACCAGTCAAGCCACCCGGCCACGTGATTTCGCTCATGGCCGCCTTCCAACCTCCCTGCCAACCCCGCGCATTTCAACCGCAGACAACGTACACAGAACCTCGTATAAAACGCTACATCGCAGCAATAAGTTCTCATCTTCCATTGCACAATTTCCTCTCTCCCGTCAGCCGTCAGGACTTTTGCCATCTCTTCATGTACTCACCCCTATTTGCTCGATTTGTCCGCTAGCCTTGCATTGCTGCGTTCTTTCATTTCCTATAGACCATTTGGGATCGAGGTAAAGTATCATCGACCTCTACACGCTACGCTACGCTACTCGGCGCAAGAAACATCTCGAAAACCGGAAGTATCCCTGCTCTCTGCTGGCTGCGTGCAGGGCGGGCGGGACACAAATATAAACGATACCTCACGCCATAACACCAGCCATCTTTCAAAAAAGAAAAGGATCCGATCCTTCGTCGAGTATTAAAGCGGGAACAGCCGCGAGGTTGCTTTGACTTTACGATCGCATCGCATCGCATCGCATTGAGGGAAGACAAGAGAGCGGAGACGATTCACTACTCGTACTGACTGCCCTGCATCCGAGTATTATCTGCGGTCGAGGCTGCGAATCGTTGTCGCACCACTAGCCCGCAGCAGTAAGCCGACTCGAATTCTAGATACCAATCGAATCTAGGGCATAGACTCGACATCCCACCTCCCTCACCTTCGTCGCATCGACGCAAGCAGCCTCTTCCTCACCATCGATCCACGAGCACAACGATTCCCAGCATGATATTTGGAATGATATTCGCCTTTTGGCGCTTCATGGAAATCATCACCCTAGTGCGCATGCCCCTCTTACCCCACCATTACACACACCCCCTAACACCCCCCAGATCCCCACCCTAGGAATGCTTGCCTACTTCGTGCACATCTACGCCTCGCAAAACCTGCTCACCCCCAACGACATCCTCGTCCTCTTCATCGTCAGCGTCCTCGCCTGCGTATGGGCAATTGCAACACTGTTCACCTACCACCGCACGCGCTCCAACGCCCTCTTCGTATCCTTCATTGACCTCTGCCTCATCGGCGCATTGATCGCAGGCGTCTACGAGCTCCGAGGAATCACATCGCAGAACTGCTCGTCCGTATCCTCGGGGTCGGAGATCCTCGGCATCAGCGGCTCCGCAGGCAGCGTGAGTATCAACGGCATCCGCATCTCGGTGAAGAAAGAATGCGCTATGAAGAAGGCGAGTTTTGCCTTTGGCATTATGAATTGCGTGTTCTTTGCCATCACGAGCTTGCTGGCGTGCTGTGTGGGCAGGAGGAAGGATGGGAGGGAAAAGGAGACTACGTATGTGAGAGAGACGCATGTTAGACGCGACGGGCATAGGAGGAGGAGTGGCAGTCATAGGAGTCATAGGAGTAGTCATAGTGGGAGGAGGGGTGCATATGTTTGAATTGATAAAACGAGGGAAGGGGTGGAGAGGGGTTACGGCCGTATCATGTTTGTGTATATTTGGGGGAGAGTATTGGGATAGATTGGGATGGATGGATACCAGAAAGGGACACAAGGCAAGCAAGGGGCAGGTAGGGTTGGAATCACGACATTTCTCTCGTATTATTACTACTATAGATGTTTTTACATATCTCACACACACAAAATGAATTGAATATTTCTCACCACTTTGGGTATTATATCATATATATCATCTCCTCTCCTTCTCATCCCCATCCCCATCCCCAACCACATATCCCCTCGCCACCCCACTCAACCCCTGCTCTACCACCGCCCCCCTTTCACCTCCATCCTCACCTCCCTCTCCATCCATAAAATCACTCCCCAACCCCATCCACCTCCTCCCCCTCAAGAACTCAGCCCCAGGACTAGGCACGCCATTCACAGCCAGCATACTCTGGTTCTGCGATCTCGCAAGCGCGTGTGACGACGTGCTAGCAGGACGGGGAGAGGCGAGGGAGAGCAATGGGCGGGAATGGCTTACGTATTTGCCGGTCCTGAGGTCGAAGTCCGGGGGCGTGGAGTCTGGGTCGCTGTCGCTGTTGTTGTCGATGTCGATGTGTTGGTTTTTATTGTTATTATTATTATTATTCTTGTTGGTGCTGTTATTGTTCATCGATTCTTCACTATCACTCTCATGAGCATCCAGCGACAACGTAGCAATGCCCGCACTTGCACACCACTCTCCACCCCACACTCTCGCCGCCCCTCCGCTCAACAGCAGCCCCATCTCAAACGGCGTAACACAAGGCCTATAGAACCCCTCCCCCTCCACCACACTACTCTCCCAGCAGCCGACAACAACCCAGCCCCCAATCTCCTCGAAATTCGCCAGTTTCGGGACGTTGATCTTGCCGACGACAAAAACATAGCTCTTTCTACCGTGGCGGGCGAGCAGTTCGCGAAGCTGTGAGACCGTGGTCAGGTAGTTCTTAACGGAGAGGGTGTTTATGAGGATTCCCCAGACGCCGCAGGTCGAGAGCGAGGTGAGAAGTGCGTAACGCCGACGGAGGGCGGGAGTGGTGTTGGAGGGTTGGGCTGTGGGGGGTGCGGAGCTGGGGTTGTAGATGTAGAGATTGTGGACGCGGGAGGAGAGTGTGAGGAGGAGACTAGTTGGGGGGCTTGAGATGTGGAAGATAGAATATAACTTTAAAACCTGTACTTCCAAGCCCGCGTCTCGATTTGGGATGCCGGCATCTGGATCACGGATTATGTCGGGGATTAGCAGGTTTGGGTATCCGAGGGCTTTTATTCTTGATCCTAGGATTTGTATGTGTGAATGGAACTCCAAATCCGCCATCAGCACTACTTTCTCGTGCCTGCCGGGCACTGTATTCACAAATGCTGTGACCGCGGCATCGAGATCCAGAGGCTGGATGGTGTAGATGTAAAGTACGGGTAATCGAGCAGTCGGCGACAAACAAGCACGGCCGTAATGCACCACCACCTCTGCATCTCCATGTTCTGCAGCGATTTCGTCCACGCAGCAAGCGCCGTACGATGTATCGCCCAGTATGAACAATCTGCTCTTCTCCCTTTCTCCTTTGTGTTCCCCATCACCACTATCCAGCTCTTCCGACAGTAAATCATACACTCGACCTGCGTCTCCTAGCATTCCGTCGGGAAACTGCAGTGCGATGCGTTGCCATCCTCCAGCCAGTATTTCACGCGCTGTGCGTGGGATCTCGTAGATGGAGAGGAGGTCGATGTCGCTGGATCGGGAGGGAGTAGGGAGTGAGGATTCAAAGACATGTGATTCTGGCGTTGAGAGAACAGGTGCTGTTGTGAGAAGGGCGGGCATTTTGGTTATGGTTGTGGGTGAGAAGAAGATGGTGGGGTAAGAATATTTTTAAGGACTAGAACAAGGCTGGGAGTGGGGTGAAGACGAGGCTGAAGATCACGATTTAGAGAGGGAATAAGATTGTGAATCTTTGATTTCATCTATATAAGACCGTTGAGCTCCAATGGTGAAGGATCAAACAGTGATAGAGAGAAGAGAATTTACATCGAAATTCTTTAAATGGAAGAACACTGTAGACCTTTTACACCCTGATCAGTGCATTTTCGTCCGCCCATAATCAAACAATAATACAATGCTTTAATCGTAAGCACATCCAGTCATCATATTTTCATCCGTGCCAAACTCCATCTTAACCATCTACAAACTTCAGCCGCATGCCCTTTATCCGAATGATCGAAATATGCATCTCAATAACAAACTCCACCATATATATTTGACCATAAAGTACTGAACAATCGAGAGAATTTAAATCAGAACTCAGGGTCGTAATAATCAGAAAAGAGCCCAACTGGTCGTTTATCATGGCAGCCGAAATCTGGACCGTTAATCACGGCCTGGATGTCGGAGCTGGACCGAACTGCTGCGCAGGTAAATTGTACAATGCCAGGCGCTGGGGAGTCGGGGTCTGAGGGGTTTGAGGGACCGGAGATGAGGAACCAGTCTGGCGACGGGGGAAGCGAAGCGGTGGTGGAACTATATCTTCATTCCAGAGCTTAGGTGTATGGTTTTCAAGTTGTAAATTTCTCATCTGGTCTTGAACATCCTGTAGATTTCCTGGATCACTCCGCAAATTATCAAAAGTCCGGCGGTCCCTGAGACTACGGCTGTGCATGCTACCAGCTATGGGATTCACTGGTATTGTATCGCCAGAATCATATGACGATTCACTTGTCGCAGTGTCAGTTGTAGTAGTACTACCACGAACTGTACTATGAAATCCTTTGGTAGTGGGCGACGGGAGCGATGGCAACTTGGAAAAGCTTTTGAAAGAAGATGGGAACTCTGCACTGGACATAGATAAATGCTGTGCCTGCCATCGTTTTGGTGCATTCCAGCAATAGCTATTTTCGTGAATTTCTCCATCAAGCAGATCAGGGTCCCATGGTGGGCAATTTTTGAGCTTTGCACACAGATGATAATGGACATCCTTTGTGTAAAGCATATCGGGAACATCGACTGAAAGAGGTGCCAGTGTCTGAAGGATTCCGTAGATTAACATCCATCGGCCAAGTCTTGCGGCTGCCGGGGTCAATTCTGTGGATTTCTCCCTTCTCTCCCACTCTTCAAATGATGTCACAAGATGGTTGACCTCAAAATTCGATCCTAAAAGGTATGTATTTGTTGATTCCAGGTATGCCATATCTGTGCTTTTCTCGACAAATGCATCCCTGGTCTTGTTCTTCAAGCCACCCTTACGCGGACTGGTCCTAGCCGAACTTGTAGCTGGAATGAGAGGGTATGGACAAGGAATCGGAGGATAGTTATTTTGCCCGTCGAATGAGATAATAATATCGGAGAAAGGAATTCCATCCGGGTCCGACTGGAACAAGCGTTTATGCGTATGGCCAATTACCCATTGGTCTCCTTCTTGCTCCCAAGTAGCATTCCTATCAACCAGATAATCATACAATGCACCGAAATCATTCTGGAGTTTCTGGGCATAAAACCTAGTAAGCCATGATCCTTCTTCTGGAGGCCAGGCGCGATCAATACTCTGGTAATGATCCTTGAAGAACCCTTGCAACCTAAGGAAGGCGTCCTTTGCAGGAGAAGCTTCAGGATAGTTCGACCACATGTCCGAGAAGTCAAAATCCTTGAAGCGCTCCTGGCATCTGTGCTGTTTGGTCGCAATTCGAAGGTGAGCTGTGTAAAGAAGAGCTTGAGTGACAGGTGTAACCTGTTTGTATTCGGGAAGCTTTGAGACCGTTTCGTACATGCCAGTGCAATGCACGTATGCCTCTTTCCATCCTTCCACCCATCGAACTTCAGAATTCTCACTCCAGATAAGTAATGAGATAGCTCTAGTAGGATCGCTACGCATATCATCTAGACCTTGTGCTTGAATGTAGATTTTGATAATGGTAGCGGCGTCGCACTCAGGGATCCATAGCTTTAAACGTTCAAGGAGGTCGAGAAGAGCCTGAGCAATATTAACGCCCACTAATGGTTGATCGAATAGAAGAGCAAATAAATTGCGAGTCGCGGTATGATACCGCACAATTTCAGCTTTGGGGTAGTTTTCTGGGGTTGGAAAATCCAGCCGAATTGTAACATGCTCACCATAGGATTGATTCTGCTTTCCGTGAAGGTTCTGATTGCTGCTGGAGGGTTCAAAAGATGAAAGAGGATCATCGAGTCGACCTTGTAATAACTTTGCGATTAGAAACCTTGAACCAGTATTCTCAATAACGTGAGAATCAACGCGAAATGATGGGTGGATGTCACCATTTGCGAAAAGATTGGCTTCAAGAAAGATCACAGTATCGCCATTGCGCAAGGAGAGGTTCGGGTCCCATGTCCATTTATGAGGCCATACTTTCGATCCACCACCGTAGCCAAGAAACAACTTTAATTGAGGACCTTGGGGGATATTAGGCGGTTGTATATTTGGTAGATCGAAGGAGGCGTCGGAGCTGAGATTTGTTGCCGACTTATTTTGTGAACCCAGATTTCCAGTCTGGGGGGAAGCCTGCTTGTCTTTCTTCCCAAAGCCGAATCTCAGGCTTTTTCGGATCTTCTTGCTCTTGTCGTGCATCTTCTTCTCCCATGAGCTCATGGGGATGCCGGAGGGGGTCACGGCCCCGGTTGTCCCGATCTCAGAGAGATCTTGGGATGGTTGCACCAATGGTGCAACCATCCGGACGTGTGCGCTGCGTCCGGACATGGTGCGGTGTGACGAGGGAGAAAAAAAGAAAAAGAGAAAGAAAAAAAAGAAAAGGAAGGAGTTTTCATATCGCATCCCGTATCAACTTCTGTGCGCTAAATTACCTAGCTATGACGTAAATAAATTAGAACCAGACTTAAAGATGAAATATGTCAAGCCAGATGGAACTCACCGCCTAGGATCCTGGAGATATGAAAATCCAAATACTCCTGATCCCACCATTGTCTCGATAGTTGGTGGGCACTGATATAATATACCAATGCCCTCAAGCACTTGAGACAATGGCAGGACCAGAAGTATTTGGATTTTAATGTCCCCAAAATCTCAACATAGCCAAAAGAAATGGCGGAAGCAGAACCAATCGTCAAGTCCAGGTCGTATGGTATTCCTTCATATCTCATCATCAGCTTTGCTCATTATGACTTCTGAGTATACAAACTAATGCACTCCAGAATACAAGAAACACGTCGACATTGTAAGACGTGAAATGCCGATGGGTATCCCATATCATATGCGGAGCCATCCGTTCAGATTCACCCAACTCTGGGAATCTGTGCTTGGGGAGGTGGGGTTGCATACCATACCATCGAGCCATGGTGTTGTTATCGTGTGATATGGTTGGGAAAGAAGAATGAGGAACGATGATGGGTGGCGACGTGATGAGAGAAGAAGAAGAAGAATGAGGGAGGAGGAGGAGGAGGAGGAGGGTGAGACTGTTCGATTGAAGTTATCTGAATGTCTATTTTGAGGCAAGTGCCATCGCAACGTCAATCTAAAAGCGGAGACAACCGTCCCTTCCCCCCGTCAAGTCTCCGCAATTCTGGTGGCATGCGGCCAATCACGCAGCCTGAGCTTAATGTATACAGAGTTTCTGCACTTCTGCACCTCTTGAACAGAAGCAGCGAGAGAGGAAGAGGAAGAGGCGATACCGATATCAGAAGAATCATACATCAAAGTTGTTTTCTGCCGACGACGTATGAAACTTCAAGGATCATCTACCTGTATGCTCTCCTCGCTTTTTACAAATCCCTGCGGTCTTGTCGACTATGAGTATATCCCTCACAGACAGGGGGGAACCAAGCCGTGAAAGCGCAGACAATCAGGTGAAGAAATATGACATGCATGTATGCATGCATACATACATACATGGCTTTGTGGGTGAGAAGATCATAGGTTGGCACTTGGGTGGGTTTGGGTTCCCACTGCCTGCTGCTCGAACTATACCATGCAACACGGCAGAGATGCTTTGGAGGGAGGAAGGATTCTTTGATATCATGATGTTGGTATCACCAAAGGTGGTGATAAGTGAGTCACTTATAGGTTGAGAATCATATCCTTGTAAAGTATTGGTATTGAGTCTAGGGCTAGAAGAGAGGTGGGAGGAGGTCCCCCTTATACCCATGGGGTGCCTCCTGGTGAATCCTATTGATCTACAGCTAGCCTATATGAATTATACAGATTTACCTATAGAGCCTAAAGGGGCAATAAGTGAAGCTATTCCCACTTATGCCCCGACAAGGACCCATAGTACTCCCATGGCCGAAGTGTCCCCAAATGACTCATAATATTGTACCCAAACATGGTTTCCCTATACTTTGAGGCTGCATGTCGTATGGCTAGCGACAAGAAGAAGAAGAAGAAGAAGGTTTTGAATGTGTCTGGCACTCAAATACAACTACGAGTCTCAACAGAATACTTTATTCTCCAGTGCCAGGATTTACTCGTTGAAGTGGTAGGTAGGAGAGCAGATGTGGTTCACCAGTGCATTTGATTTACTCGAGGCGGTACGATAGTCCTACGATAATAATACAAAACCTCTATAACTATTATCGTGTTATGATATGTCTGAGTCGCCATTTATGAGGTATTTTTCACCATAATCGCAGTTGAAGAAATACTACAAGACGGTCAATCTGCAAGGCATGGTTAGGCAAAATAGACACTGAGGAGGAGCAACGGTGTCACAATTTACAGATACACCTCCTTAACCGCAGTCAGCAATAGCTTCATATATTTGGGGTGTTGCATGGGGTAGTTTGAAGTTGATTCAATGCAAGCTCAAGCTCAATAAGAAAGAAGAAAAAAAAGAAGAAAAAAATCAAACAAATACTTCCTCCGACTCCTCGAAATGCAAAACTCAAGATAACCCCTTCTGCTTCACAATCAATTCCCTGACCTCAGGTAACCCCTCCCATCCTCTCCCAGCACCACCAAAAGCAACACTCTTCTCGATGATCTCTCTCCAGCGCAATCCAGGCGCCAGTTTTCCAGTTATGGTATTCGGGCGCCTCACATCTGCATTTGTGGGAACAGGCAACGCTCTTCCAAGTAGAGCTTCCATAGCTTGCATGGCGAATCCAACAGCCTTCTTCGCGTTCGATGGGATGCCCGTTTTATCGAATGATCCGAATGTAGCGCCCGGGAATTCTCCTTGTAGGTCGGCAATGAGTTGCGGATTTGACATTCCTCTTCCATCAACCACGATATCGGAATTATTGATCACGTCTCGCCCCGGGCCGTAGAGGAGCATCTGCTGGGCAATACTCGCAGATGTGAACCTTGTCAGGGTGGCGATGGTGTCTGCAGGCCTACACCCACGATATCCACACATAGCAATGATTTTATAAGTCATTGCGTCGCCATAGATCTCTCGGGCCGTGGTTTTCGGTGGACGTGTTCGAAGATATTCATCGTTCCCCAGTAATTCTTCCACAACCTCATGACAGATCTCTCCATGCAACAACGAAGACCCTTGATCTGTAGCAGGATCCAAACCGAAATGACGAAAAGCAGAATCGATCATCGAAGTTCCGGGGCCGGTATCCCAATCATACATCGCATCCACACCCCCTCTTTTATCAGACGGTATGAAACAAACCGTTGTGATGCCTCCAATCGTGATACAGATCTGCATTCGAGTGGGATGATGCAGTAACAGCCCGACAAGATATGCGAACAAAGGAGCTCCCTGTCTGCCCACTGCCTGCTCGGCCGTTCGATAGTCGGAGACGGTTGTCACCCCCGTCTTGGCGGATATCACAGCCCCTTCTCCCAGACACATATTCGCTCGATGTTGGCCTTTCGGGGGCGATCCCGTCAGAGTGACTAATTGACCTCCCGAACCTATGAGGTCGATATTATCGACCGAGATACCGTGTTTATGTGCGAAGACGTGCACTGCGTTTGCGAAGGTATGGCCCATCTCGGCGTCCATCTGGGAAAGCATACTCGGAGGAGCAGCGTCTTCTCGCAACATCGAAAAGATATCCGTTCGAATCTTCGAGGGCATCACAACAGAATCATACTAGATGATCAGCCAGCGTTCCAACACGCTTGGATCACGTACCTGGACGATATCCAAACACAGCGGCGCCTCTGGGGTCTCCTGCGTGAAGCGGCACAACGCGAAATCAATGTCATCCATGGCCGTGCCAGACGTCAGTCCCAGGATCGAAAGATCCAAACCAGGTTGATTCGTCGACACCGGGGAGGATCGCGGCGACGTCGAACTTTCGCCATTGGCTTTTGACTGCAGAGCCTCGAGGTATTTGTGACCAACAGGAGTTCGTACCCGCCCTTTCGGCGCCGGAATAAGTCCCTTCATTATCGTGACCATGGCATTATGTTCGCAGCCCGAACCAAGTATGCGCCCTTGAGCAATGCCCACCCACGTTCTTCTTCTTCTTCTTCTCCAGGAATGCAGATACTTATCACTCGACGAAGATGCGCGCAAACATGAAGCAACCCACGCTCATCCGATCCGCAGACATCGTTCTCTCGATCCAGATACCTAGCGTTCATTATCCTACTCGACGCTGTGATGGGAGCGAGGCATAGCGTGACACTGGTTGGTGGTACGGGAGAAATAATCCGCATGGGGAAAAGAGATGCGTGCTGCGGGGCCTGACTTTTCAGGTGGAGAAGCTATTGAGAGGGATTTATTATACGTTGGTTTAGGGGGCAAGGTGGGATTGGAAGTTGGTTAGAGATTGATATTGATTGATGGGGAAAGGGGAAACAATGAGCTGATTATGTGCTGCTCCCAAAGAGCTCAGCTGTCCCGGCAGCGAGGAACTTCTCATGGTACTCATGTCCGCACCCACACAAACCCACAGCTATCCCACCATCCACCCTCACGTAGCCATAGTCACTTATCACTTGTCCTGCATTCTGGTTAGAGGTAGAGTACCCATTCCCGAACCCCGACGTTGAGGCTCGCAGCAAGCAAAGGAGATCCTAAACAGGGTCTCCAATGCAGTACACCCCGCCTCGCCCATCCGGAACGCATCCAGACAAGTCCTGTACGCCCAGTGGCTTACTAGATCTCAGATGACAAAGGGTACCCTGGAGCCCACGTTCTGGCGGTGTCTGCATATGCATCCAGCACACGCCGTGAGGGATAGGCGGTTGTACAGTAGTGATGGTGGGCGTGATCATGGGGCGACGATGTTGCGGTTATGGTCGTGGTCTACCAGGTCATAGGAGTGTTACCTTGTGGCCGAAGCCGTCGTGATACAAGGTAATTAATTATATTGCGATTATGATTGTGGTCAGCGGGTTGTCACATCGTGTATATTGTGGCTAGTATAAGAAATAACCAGCTTTTGAGTGATACTATTTCCCCCAAACCCAATAGTTCCCAACTTGACTTCTCCAAGAGCGCGCTATATCTCCTCAGCATTGCATATACCTATCCGTCTCACATCTTACTTGGTTTATTATGTTGTATTGCACTTCCATCTACCTACCATACACACTATCAAAATGTGTCGTCTAAAAGAGAGGTTGGGCGCCACTTCACCTATTGTCGTTGGCTTCAGGCGACTCATGGAGATTGGCTATTCTAGCCGCTCGGATGAAGGGGACGATAGGGCTGGATGAAATAGAAATAGACTGGTCTGTGTGAGCAGTTTGCAAACAGGGCACGCCAAGGATGCTTTGAAGAGGAAGCCAAAAGGAAGGCTTGTGAGAATTCCAAATATCCAAGGAAGGTGTCGTTGTATATGTATGTATATGGATGGTAATGAGATAGGGGAGAGCCCTCGTCGAGTTAACATCGGTTCAATTCCTGGGAATATACATGTAAAAATTCAATCCACTGGCTGTCTTCTACTTTGAATTGTCTTTTTGATTTCCCTTTTTGGGGGGAGAGAGGGGGTTTGGTTGATTGAAATGGGTTTCTTGTAACGAGGTATGTATCTCTGAGACCCGACCCTCGTTGTCATTGCAATTATTGAGAAGAAGAAGACAAAACCCCCAAACCCCAATAAATATACGTTTTCATGGCATCCCTCTTCATACCAGCCCTAGAAAGTCTCAGCCCCTATTCTCACGTGAAAGCCCAACCATCCTCCCCGTGCAAAACCCACTTTTACCACCTCTTACTCGTAACCTCGCAGGTTCCATTCGTTCAAGTGCCGACACCTTCGGGCCAATTGCGTGTTCCATCCCACCATCAAAGGTTATGTCGCCTCGATTATCAGCTTGGAGTCTCGGCTGTCATGGCGGAGTAGCCGGGGGAGGAAGATTGGGGTAAATATTTCCCCATGGGGGTGGAGGCGGGGCGTCGATTGAGGGCGGGTAGGGGGTCAATGTTTATCCAGGCGAGAGGAGTCGTCAGTGATCGGGTTAATGTTCTACCCAGGGGGTAGCGAGGATACAGAGCAATGACAACCATAAATAAATGTATTGCCATGCTCTCCTTTACAAATGTCACTCCGGTCCATTCCCATTTCAACACCACGCTGAATTCGCCATGGAAACCACTGCGCAAGATCCTAAGCCCGAGGGGAGTGGATTGGGGGAGAGCATGACGAGCGGAACGACGCATGAGCATGGGATTCGCGAGAAAGACCATGCGACAACAGACGGTCATATTGAGAGTTTAGCAGGAGGGGAGATCGAACCAGAACTGCGAGATTTCCTGATGGCACGACATGGAACCGTGGATTTAATACCCCTTCCGACGATGGATCCAGTCGATCCATTGAATTGGCCCGCATGGAAGGTATCGCGCATTTCCCAACCACACCTGTCTTTCCAGTACTAAATACACAGAAAAACCTCAACCTCTTCCTCGTCGCATTCCACGCCATGATGACCACCTTCACAGCGGCCTGCATAATCCCCGCCTTCGAGCTCTTCGCCCTCGACTTCCACATCTCCATCACACAGGCCTCCTACCTCACCAGCGTCCAAATCCTGATCCTCGGCCTGTCCTCCCTCTTCTGGAAACCCATCTCCAACCGCTTCGGCCGCCGTCCCATCTGGCTCGTCTCCACCTTCGGGTCCATGATCTGCAACATCGGCTGTGCAGAGAGCCACAGCTATGCGTCGCAAATGATATCGCGCATCCTAGTGGCCTTTTTCATATGCCCCGCGATGTCGATCGGGAGCGCCGTCGTGACGGAAACGTTTTTCGCGCGCGAGAGGGCCCAGAAAATGGGTATTTGGACTCTGATGGTGACACTCGGTCCACCGATCGGGCCCTTCATCATGGGGTTCGTAGCCTTCCATACCGGAGGCTGGACGTGGATCTACTGGATCCTAGCGATAGTCAACGGGGTAGAATTCCTCCTCTATTTCTTCTTCTCCCCAGAAACGCTATACGACCCTAACATGGCCATCTCCACCCAAACGTCACAATCCGCATTCCGGCGCTCGTACCTGAACTTCAGCAAGAAAGGCCCCTCCCCTATCACACTAGAGGATGTCTATGCCCCGCTAAAACTCGCCCTATACCCGAATATCCTCATCCCCACCATTTCATATAGCTTCCTATTCGGCTTCGCCTCGGTGCTCCTCACCGTCGAGATCCCGCAACTCTTCACCCCCAAATTCCACCTCAACACCCAGCAAATCGGGCTGCAGTTCCTCGGCATGATAATCGGGTCCGTGATAGGCGAGCAGATCGGTGGCCGCGGTAGTGATTGGTGGATGCTTCACTCATCCTCCAAGCCCTCGAAAACCAAACCCAACCCCGAACACCGGCTCTGGATCTCCTATCCCGGGTTCCTCTGCTCGATCATCGGGCTGGTGGTGTTCTGCATCCAGACAGATAATCTGGACCACTACAACGTGACGCCCATACTCGGGATCGCGATCGCGGCCTTTGGGCTGCAGATCGTGACTACGGTGTTGGTGACGTACACGGTGGATTGCCAGCACGAACATGCGGCCAGCATCGGGGCCTTTGTGAATCTCGTAAGGAGTACGTGGGGTTTCATCGGGCCGTTCTGGTTCCCGCGGATGTTTGCGGAATTGGGGTTGAGGGGGAGCGCTGGGTTGATTGTCGGGTTGGTGGTGCTAGTTAGTGTGCTGCCAGTGGTGGGAGTGCAGGTGCTGGGAAGGAGGATAAGACAAAATAGAGGGGAGAGCGAGGCTGAGGGTTAGGACCATTGGACGCTGATGTTGCGTGATATGATGATGTGCAGATATGATATAAAATATAACTAACCATAAATTTGTATAAACACCTAGTTATCTACACTCCCACCCTAAAATCAAAGTCTCACCTTCCCGCCCTTCAACTCCTCCCAGTCCCGCTTCCCAAACTTAACGTAAGTTCCGCCCTTCAGCCAATACAGCTCATCGTCGCCTATCTTGTCGAGATCCGCGCCCTGCTGCCGCACAACGTGTTTCTGCTGCTTCAGCGTCCCCGTCCTCTGCATCTCCTTACTCAGCCTCAAGAACAGCGGGATCGCGAAGCGGGGAAGCTGAGTCTGGACATGTTTGGCAATTCCCTGGAGCAATTGTGTATTCACGAGTTCTGAGAACTCGATCTGGACGCAGCCCGCTCGGCCATCGTGATGCGGGAGTTCAATGCCATAGACGTTAGCTTCCACCACGGAGGGATGGGTCCCCAGGGCTTCGGCGACTTCGTTTGTCGATATGTTTTCCGATTTCCAGCGGTACGTGTCGCCGATGCGGTCATTGAAGAAGGTGCGCCCCTCGGAATCGAGAGTGATGATGTCGCCGGTGCGGAAATAGGCATCGCCGGGGACGAAGACGTCGCGCATGATTTTCGACTGCGTGGAGCTGGTGTTGTTGAAGTAGCCTTGGAAAGTCTTTGAGATGTTGGCGGGATCAAGTTTGTACAGTAATTCTCCGGGGTCGCCTTTCTTGACTCGTTTGCAGAATTTTGTTGAGGGGTCGCGGAAGGGTGCTTCGGTCTCCCAGTCTAGTTGCACGATTTCCATGGTGCTGCCCAGAAGCGTGAGGGCGACGGTGCCAAATCGTCCAATAGCGCCTTTGGAGAAATCATTGCGAGAGTAGTTCCATGATCCAGAGGCACTCTCAGTTGCGGAGTAGAATTCTGCAATGGCCTCGATGCCGAATCGTTCTTTGAAGCGATTCCAGATATCAGGGCGTAGGCCATTTCCAAATGCCATTCGCACCACGTTCTTCTGATCGAGGTTTTCCCCTGTGACTGGATCGAATTGAGGAGGTGCCGAGAGCAGATATCGACAGGTTTCGCCGACGTATTGGATTATTGTGGCTTTTGTTTCGCGAACCTCGTTCCAAAAGGTTTGCGTGGAGAATTTCTTCCCAATGGAAATTGTAGCGCCGATTGAGATGACGCTCATTACACCCACCATTGCTGCTGAGGAATGGTACAGTGGCATACACTACTTCAATTAGTATGTGAATTGAGAGGTCAAGAGCAACTTGCCGTGTAGAATACATCCGACTTTTTATAAGAACACCAAGTCGGTACGAAACTTAGCATATTGCACTTCCTCCAACTGAAAATAGCAGGTTTAGGAAGCCCAGTCGTGCCACTAGTATAAATAAGCACTGCCATATTCGAGGCCTTTGATTCCGAGCGTGTAGAATCCTCGGATCGTATCCCTTCAGTGGATAGAATCGAACTCTCCATTTCCAAGGTAAAAATCAGGAATTCAATATTGGGGAGTTGGTTCTTTACCTCCTCCGTAATATTCTCTGTAACTTCCGAGTCAATAATTGCCAATCGAGCAGTAGAAACTTGAATACAATGTGCCAGCGCTTTTCCCTTGAGATTGTAGTTGACAAAAGCCGGCTTAGCACCAATACTCCATAAACCGAACCACAAGAAGATAAATTTGTCTGAATTCATAAAATCCATAACGACGACCTCTTTGGGCTTCACACCATGTACAGTGCGGAACCAAGTTCCATATTTCAACACCATATCGTAGGTTTGCTTATACGTCCAAGAACGACCTTCGAATATCAGGAATGTGGAGTTGGCATGTTTTCCCAGCGCATTGGCTTCTAGTATGTAGAAGATATTTAATCGATCGTTCCGTTCCTTCAATGCTGTTTTGAAGGAGGCCCAAAATACCGGGCCGAGGAGTCGTGCATCGTTGCTGAAGGAGGTTCGCGCATTGAGGTAGGCAAGCCCCGCTACTGTAGCTGGAGCCGCGAGGGCCAGAGGGACTATGGAGAGTTAGAGAGGATTAGGATAGATTAGGGGTATGTACTGTACCTGGCATTGTAGTTGGGAATAGTAATGCGCTCGTTGGCGCAAACACCCCAAAGCTTCTACCCCACCCAATGGTTCACAGACAACAAGAGGCAACGAGATTAATTAGAAGGTATGCCTACACTTCAAGTAGAGAAGGAAGAAGAGCAAGAGAAGAAAGCTAAAAACAAAGCAAAAGGAGGGGAGTAGAGTAAGAGTCTTGCTCAATCCGCGTGTACATGCCTCGGCTCACGAGGTTGAGCGGCGAGTCGGGACAAAATGAGTCCGTCTGCACACTTTTATTGATCACACGGCATATATCTCATTGGCGTCTAAGGGTAAATAGCTTCTAAACCGTAATATTGCATTAAAATATATGCATGTTATATATTATAATTATCGTTTTAGAGTGGGACAGCTCATTTCTCACGACATCAGGCAGACGAGGCTGAGCTTTTTAGGGGCACGTTCGCTAATGCAATTCTCCAAATTAATCTCCAGCCTTGAATCAACGTCCGTTGTAAATATATTCAATAGTAATTGCGAAAACATCAATTCCAACCCAACATGGCGTCGGAGAGTAAAAGCTCTACGACGAAAGGCTTGGGGTCGGATGATATTATGATACAAGGAGCACAGCCTCCTGCTCATGCTGTAACGATCGCGCATCGAAAGAAAGAACCACCTCCCGAGAAACCAGAGAGTATCCGATTGCGATCTCTTGTCATTGCTTCATTCTGGGCTATTATCCTATTCCTAGGTTTGCCGATATGGTGGTGGACGACTGCAATATACAGGGCCAGTTTACCCCTAGATCAAATGACAGATTGGGCTGAGGGGCGAGTATGTTTAACCCCCAAGATTTCAACAATAACTAACAATCCAGACATGTCGACCCGTATTCCCATTGCAGATCTCAATCGAGGCAGAGTCATTACAACCAAATGAAGCACAGCATCTTCTACGAACCACGCAACACGCATTGGACGACTTGAATGATTTCTCTGCGCACCATCTCCGACTCCAACTCTCAACCTCAGCCTCAAACACATCCACATCGCCCGCTGGCCTCTCAACTGTGCATAGCGAGGAGGAAGTTGCACTTACAATTCGCCTTCTGCCTGGCACATCCACTCACTCAAATTTGCAATCCTACGCCCCAATCTTGGATATCTACTACACACCGAACCAAGTCCCGTCATCCTCCTCCTCTTCTTCCACATTAGCAACGTACATTGCTTCCTTCCTACGAGAAACCTTCGCAGAAGAACAAGCTATGATTGCGTATCTACTTTCTACCTCTTCCTTGCCCCCAGAACGAAGCCCCAAAGCATTGGCGCCCGAAGTCGCCGAGTCGCTCGCGAAATGGACTACAAGGTCCTTAAAATATGCGGGGACATACCATCTAACTTTCTCGCTCTTCACATCTACCTCCGAACCCTCGTCTTGGGACATTGAGGCCGCTTTAGAGGAACATTTTAAACCACTACTACATGTGCTGTCCCCCATTAGTAATTTCACAATCGACACGCAGGTGCAATTATATGCTACACCAGGCGTGGGAGGTCATATACTACAGAAAGAAGATCTAAGCGGCTTCATAAACGCGGCGGAATGGCCATTGAGTCCTAGCATCGGGGGCGCTCCTACCATAAACTTCATCCTCTATGCCGGGGACATGGAAGTTTCAGGTGGGGGCAAAAGCTGGTTGATCCCACAATGGGGAGGCGTAGTAATCCAGTCGGACATTTCAGATTTACGCCCCGCAATGTTGATTTTCTCAAACCAGTTGATGTCTCTGCTCGGCGCACCAGAACGCGGGTCTCTACCGCTTCGGTTAATGACGCTAGTTAGGGTTCGCAGCGCAGGGTTGTTACTGAAAGCCAGCGGGACATTAGGGAGTTTAGCACGCCTCACGCTCGCGTTGCCGGGAATTAGCATCCCGGAGAGTGTAGCAGAGGGAGTCTATACGACGATTGAGCACCTGCGACGAGCGTGCGATGGACTTGGAGGAAAAGGCGGATTAGAGAATGCGCGAATTGCAGAGGAAGCTGCAGAGAAGGCCTTCTTTGAGAAGAGTATGGTGGGCCAGGTTTATTTCCCGGATGAGCATAAGGTAGCTGTTTATTTACCATTGCTGGGGCCCATAGGCGTCCCGCTTGTGATGGGGGTGTTGAAGGAGGTGAAGGCGTGGAGAAAGAGGAGAAGAACCGTGATCTGATTTCTATACAAGATTTCTATTTATACCCCATACTTTTATCTCTCCATCCCTCACCCTAAAGCAACACGCTCCTTTGCTGCAAATTTCAAAATGCAGATTCCTTAATCTTCTTCAAAGCCCCTAGTTGCTTTTGGGAATCGGTAAGGGGTAATGAATGGAGTCTCTGTAGATATGTATGTATCGCTGTCTGACCCTCCCTGAAAAGGTAGTCGAAGGAACTCGCCTTGGAGTACCAGTCTATATGTGCCAGCGAGATAAAGGTACAGCTGGACAGCAGCCTATCGGAAAGGAAGTCTGAATAATATCAGGTGGAAGCTGAGTGGCATAGTGTATGTTCAGCCCCTGTCGTATGTGTCATTGGGAGTTTGGGGGAATTTCAGGATGAAGTAGGTTCGAGAAGTGCAAGAGCGAAGGAAACCTCAAATATTTCAGGCTGAGATTTGATGGAGTCTGATTCTGGAAAGTCTCGATCCAGAACAAGGACATCCAGTTTTATGGACACTATATCGATCACTATAAAAAAGGCGTCAGAGTTTATAATTCATGATAGACAGCTTCCAGAGACATATCAATGCCATATGGCGTAAGTTACCCAGTTAATTCTCCATTACCCTATCCGTGATAACGTGCTTATTCAATAAAGGCACTCATTATCTAGAAGGTAGCCCATGAATGGTTCTGTGGATTGAATTCCTATTCTGCCATCTTCCGACGATGAGTAAATGGAGTGTTTCCAACAGGAGGAAAAAATACATCCGCTGTGGACTTGATGATAACCGCGCTTCCAGAACTATCAATCTTCTGCAGTGAAGTCACTGATGATATTATCCAGTTGTGTGGGACCAACATCGGAAGAGGAAGATCTATAGTCGGGGGCTGGATTCTGTCCTTCCTGGAGGCTCGTTGATTGCAACTTCTCTAGATGTTCTGCGATGTCACCGCCGGGCTGGCGTTATTGTTTTTATTATAGTTATGATAATAATAATAATTATATTATTATCCGTCATTTCGAAGTACTGCTAGCTTTCTTTCAGGTCATTGTGTTACTAACCACGAACTCTTCACATTTGTTGATTCTCCCAGGCAATTTTTAGCCGCGTTCGAGGGTTGATCAAAATTTTATTTGTTGATTCTCCAAGTGCAGTATTGTAAAGCTTTCAAGTTCACATCATCGTCAGGTACTGGTAATTGGTTGAATGCGCTCTAATTAATATATCTTTTGTTCATACAAAACAGAAGCACAACCTATTATTTTCAATAAATCTTCATTTAATCATAACCCTCGCAGCTCTTTGCCAAGTCTTTAGTCCTAACCTCTGCAGCTTCCATAGTTTCACCCTCTTGGGATAATACCGTCATCCCAGCTGGTCGACTCTTTGTCTTCCACGTTATTTCTACTTGGGACACTATATTTAAATCTCATACCTTATTTGAAGTCCTTGACTGCATTCGGGCCTTCGGACAATTCTGTTTGGGCCAGCGTCTTGAATACTTCGAAGCTAAATGATATTTTAGTCACTAACATTTATCCGCCAGAAGTTCATTACTTATGATGCCGGCACCCATTTCCGCTCTTGTTCATATATAACTTTCTCAGTCCCTTATCGGCTATCAACTTTCCAATAATTCTTATGGTGACATTCGGTTTGAATTTATAAGTCCCAATTGATTTGCTGGAGCGTGCCGGTCCATCATCCTAGTCCTTTCCCATTTGGTGAAGCTGCAAGCCTTCATTTTGAGTGTCCCTTCTCGTATCAACTTATTATCTTTATGCGATGATTGAGTTCCATGTTGATGTGGACAGAGGTTTTCTGCATAGTTGCCTAATGTTTTGATGTGACAGATGGGCTCGCATGCCCTAGCACGACTGTCCGATGTCTCCTTATCAAGCTTGGTCCTATCCTCTACTATGTCCTCCTTGGAGCTATCGTCTACTATGTCCTTGGAGCTGTCAATAATTTTTTTCAAAGGTGATATAGGCATTATGAGACTGTTTTCCGAGTATCCCCTGCGGCGGTGTATTTCTTGGTAGATGTGTTCGGTGTTGAGTATGCGTGCTTTCTCAAAACAAAACTACTTCAAATCTTGGTGCTCGTATGCGTTCTATAATGGATTTTGAAGACCAAATCGGCGGTTTTATATGCCGAAACCAGATGCAGTGAATAAGGTTCATCTTAGCGGTATATGTGAACGGAAAGTCCTTTAGTAAATATACTGTGAGTAATGGCTACATTCACATCATTGGCACAGGACGGTACTGAAATCGAGGTTGTCATCTGCATAACAAATGTAACTGTTTAGACACAAGACTATTATTCAACTATATCATTGTTGTATTGCGAAGATGCCTGCAAGGCTTTTAGACAGAACTCTCCTAAATGGTTTTAGGAATAGCCGCAGATTCGCTCCTGGCCAATTCACATGACTCATGATTACATGTTTGATATAAACGGTTTTCATGTTCTCTAGTCATTTACATCTTCTGTTTCCATAAAACATCAGCATATGATTTTTCAGCAACCATTCATTTCCACCGCCTGCACCCGTCACTCTCAATTTTTAATTTTCAACTCTTCATTCCCATCCGCGCGGTACTCGCCCATCATTCTCATGTTTATACCTCTCTAAAGCTTGCCCACAAGTTTCAGTGCCTATGAAAAAGATGCCCTCCTCATAGTTTGAGTTGTCAAGTTCTCGCGGAGGCTCCCCTTCCTTGACAATGATAGGGTAGTTCATTCTGAGATTTGTTTCAAGATCTTGAATTGCATTGTCATTTATGAAATATCCTGCTTCGGCTATAACTTTGTTGAATTGAAGGCTAAAAAGCAAGGTAAGCTATCGTTATTTATCAGAGCAGTATGGTACCTACACCCAGCTATGACATCCTTGAAACTTCGGGCTCTGGTAATACTTGTCCACGCCATTAGAGTAGATAAGATCGACAATCATTCGTACAGTAGTGCCAGGAACAAGCGCTTCGCAGAATTCTCTATTTTTGAGTCCAGCTTCAGGTCGCGGAGAAACATAATCGTGGAGAGTTATTACTAAAATAGCCTTTCGTTGGAACTGATTATTGGCGTCACACTTATTACCTATCATATTGCAACGGACAGATTCTTCTTTTCCGGCAATAATAAGATAATCCGACCAGTGGTTTGATACAGCTCCGATACTATGACAGACGGCTATTTTGTGTTTTACTTCAGAGTCCAGCGTCTTATTATCGAGCCCGCTTGGATGCTGAGGCTTATGTTGCTCATTGAGATCCTCGGGCTCATCTTGTATTTTCTTATGTCTCGGTTTGTCTTGATTTTTTCTATCGTTCCGATGTTGATTACCGGTATGTTTTGAGGAACCCCCCTTAGGCATTGTTAGATTTTGCGGATATTTTGTATGGCGGATGTCTTGCTTCGTAAGTGTATTGTATTGTGGTGGATGGCTAACTGAAATCAAAACCGCTCATAAACGTGTATTAGTGAAGAAGCAAATTTGCGGTTTTATACCCGGAAAGTTAGTGTTGTGAATAATAGCTAGGTATATTCACAGACTCAAGAGTGTTTGATGGAACCGCAATGAGGCACTTAAGTAAACCAATACTATGTGCGTTTCAGTCAATTACATTTACTATTCATATAAGATTACTACGGATTCTTGAGAACCTTTCAATTACACATGACCCAAGCTATTATTTGGCTTCTCCTAGCCGAGCTTTTGCATCCCACTCCGACTCACCTTCTTTGAAAAATACCCCTCTAACAAAGTCATGACCCGGTTCATCGATATACCCATTCGCCGTTTTCTTCATCCCATACTGCCATTTCAAATCTGCCTCAAAACTCTTTAGCTTCTCCGGAAACTTCAAAAATCCCCTCTTAGCTACATCCTGCACTCGTCGAAGACTAACGGTAAATATATAGTGAGCCAAAAGGTTAAACTACATCCCCAAACAATGCCACACTTACACATAGTAACGACATCCTTTATTTCCTTTACCCATATAATACCTTTCCCAGTTTTCCTCCACCGCCAAATCCATAATGTGTTCTAAAGTAAAGCCAGGCCTGAACTCAAAATCCCAGTTCTTGGTGGTGCAGTTCTTGGATTTCCATTCTGTAAATTGACAGGCGTACATTTCAATCGTAGCTTTCTTTTCTGAGTGAAATATTGCATTCATGTTTGTCCGAACGGATTGGAAGATACTATCTGCAGGAACTGTGCTACGCTCCTTGAAAGTGACGAAGTCTGACCAGTGGTTGTCCTTATAATTGCCATTTGTGTGATAGTTGATGTGGCAGGTGACTCGGAAGATGTTCAATTCGAGTGGCAATAAGCTGGCGTGGGTATCCATCAGGTACTCTCGAGTCTTGAGTGGCTTGGAACTGGCGGCCATGGTGAAGAATAGGTATGTCGATTGAGGTGGGTATTTCAAGTGATGAATGTGTTCTGCACAGCATAGGTGGCTGAAATCAAAATAATTGATGTATAGGCTTGTTTAGAAAATTGCCAACTCCTGTGTATGTATTAATATGAGGCTTGGGGCTTTAGATTGAAATATTTATAACCAGAAAGTTGATGTGTGAATAATGCCTACATTCTGACTGTTCCTTCCCGATACTTGTCATGGATAACAGCTCTACGGACACTTAACGACTAGTGGAAGAGATGTGATTAAAAATCGACTTTGGAGATCAAGATAAAAATTCTTTCTTATAAAAAATGCGACCATAAAGTAATGTTTTTATGAGGATTATTGAGAAACGTGGCGATTTTAAACCTAGCTTGCATTACCCTTAGAACAGTTGATGCGTTTAATAGAAGCTGAGCTTGAGCAGTTTCTTGGGTTGGTTTCCGCTTGAAAAGATTTAAGTTGCCATTAATATAGCTAGCTATATTTGAATTTCAATATTTTTTACTGTGACTCTTTAATACTCATAACATTGCGAGAGAGTACCTCACATCACTTATTCACTTATACGTACCCCCCTCCTCCCCCCTCTCTCTTTAGATTGATTAGAGCGTTATACTTCGAGGTCTACAAATTATGGATCACCCTTGTCGCTTCCTTTCCGTTCATAACGAGATGTTGACTATATTGCTCATTATGGTGTTCGGCCAACGATTGCGAAAATCTAATCAGCAAGGAGGGTTTTCCGGGAGGTAATGGGTAGGTTGGAGGCTGGTACGCTAAGATATAGGGACGATTTTGTCGTTGCATAATTTTATATTGAAGAAATCATGAACTTCCCCTGAACAACCCCGCGTTAAGCGAGCAAAATTTAGTTAGTTTAAACTATTATTACAACTTATCTAGTGGGCATACATGCTGCCTAAGTAAATAAAAATTATCTAGGCCTTTTTCTCTGGTGCTTGGAACCTTTCGTAAGGCGTCTCGCTCACAATCCTCGCATTGTATGATGCAAAGGAGCTGTAAGTCAATTAGGCTGCATTTGTCCAGACTGGCCCATCAGCAACGAGTACATTTCTTTTGTAACCATGATCAGATATACCACAGTGTAGCGGAAATAGACCGAAAGCTAGCTCATTAAAAGGCCATAGACATATAGGTAGACATATCTATAAGCAAAATATAATATGACTCGTAATTTTGTATGTGATTGTATGTGACACATTTCCATAGCAGAGATGTCTGAGCTGACGTCCACCACGTGCGATTGTAGATTTGTGAGAACGCCTCTTCCGACTTTGGTCGATTCGATTGTATTCTGGATGCTGCTGTTGATCTAGTGGCTAGTAGATACAGCAGACTATACCATGAATCAAAGTTGAAGAAAATGTATTGCTGATCTGTCCAGAGCTGAGAATAGAGCCATGAGGAGTCAAGGCTGTTTGTACTTCCTTCATATGCTTGAATGGATGTTTTGGTGTGGTTCGTCTTGTTGATGCACGCCAAGAGCGTTGGTTCGGTTTCTCGCTTTCTTCGTATCTACTGAGCGAAAGACCGACTTATTTTGTAATAGATACGATTCGAGTTGTCGTGCCTTGTAAGCTCTAGCGCTCTTTTAGAGGTCTGCTGGTAATCTCGATTAGTAGTATAAAGCGTCGCCATGGGTTACCACAAACATGAAATTATATGGGTATTCACCATTGGTGTCGCTCCTAACTATACCCTCTATGAGGGTATCACTAAGTTGGCTTAAGAACATTTCTCGGTACTGGAACGAGGAGATCGAGGCCTTTCTGGTAGTACGTAATATCTTCATTCCAACGGTTCTCGTATTCAATGTCGGCTTCGAAATGTCTCTGCTGCAATTCGCCACAAGTTTACCTGTCAATTTTGACCTGGATTTAAAGCGATCTCGTGTTTGAGAAACGCTAACCATTGCAAGCGTTCTCATCTCTTGCGTCTATGATGGTCTATTCTGCGACGTAAGCTACATGTACATTATAAGCTTTTGTGTAACCATGCCTAGGAATATCCTTCGCAAAAGTTTCCTTTTTATATGAAGATCCTGCATCTCCGCAATATCGATTGTTCGGGAATGACAATGCCTGATTCAATACATGTTTCCTGTATACTAGGATGAAATTACACATTACCGATCGAGTTAATGGCCGCGATGGCAATATCGGACGAGACGTACTGACAAACGCCTAACTCAAGCTGGAGAGAACCACAACAACTACACCATTAGCAGTATGTATTCAAGCATTGGATAGTATGATGCCTTTATTACATACCCCTATATATACCTTCCTGCTGGCAAAACAACTATCACATCTGCGGCTGTTACTACGTCATTGAATACAACGTTCAGACTATTCCATTTGAGCTGGTACTAGGGATTCATAGAAGTTTTCCATCCGCAAGAACTGATATTAGACTTGGCGATATCTTCATCAGCCAGCGGGGGCTGCACAATGATAGAGCAGGACAATACGACTTCGGAAGGACAGTCGAAGAGAGATGATTCATAAGTACCGGCTCCCTGAACTGACCTGGTACTCCCGACGGGATTCGGTCTAATAATGGCAGAACCAGATTTCAAAGATATGGTTACTTACATTCAAAATCTTACAAAGGTCCCTGAAGTCTTGTTGCAAGAGTTTTATATCCTAGTGCAGACCGCGATCAGATCTTCGAAGCCGAATATGACTATATCGATGACAACGAAACATGTTCTTGTTGCGAGGCCGGGAAGCTGAAAGGACGAAACCCTCGAAGGTCCTTAGACTCGTTTATCTTGTATGGCATAATTGCAAGTGGGAATCAGGTTGGGGCAAGGAGCGAAGTGTGTTGGTTATGCTTTGAGATGGAAGCAGCAGAACTGATGGATGGATTTCCCTGCATTGCCATTCGTAGCTGATTCATACAAAAATAGGAAGGGTAGATATATGTTGCAATTACCGCTACAGCCATCTCACCCGAGTCAGCGATTTAGAAGTTTTTGGTTCTGGACCCCAGTGTCTCGGTCCAAACCATCGGTCGATTTGATCAAAGTGAGCCGGGCTCCGTTGTAAGAACTATAAATACCTTTATTCCGAATAACCACATCCTCGGATCAAGAGGTGCATGTTGGAGGATGCTTGTTATAGTCGCTTATTTTCTATGGGAATATTATTGCGAAATTGATAAATTAATGGACTACAGTGTTTGCATATCAATCGGGCCTTAAATAGAGTAGGGAGTAATAACTAGAGACACCTAGAGGCATGCCACTGTATGCGAAGCTCTCTGCCCCCTTTTCGCATTATTCGGAATATAATATCAATATGGTGCTGTCTAAGTTACACAGAAGATGGTGTATCTATTATCTAATTTTGGAGATTGTTCGGAAAGCTGGCGAGTGTCCAGGACATGTGTGTGGCTGGAAGATGTTTCGAAAGCCGAGTGAGATGTATATGTATACATGATCGTTGGAACATATGTTGCCCTTCCTTATAATGAGGAGGGAATTGCGGCTATCTAATGTCGCAAGGCGAAGCTTTTGTGGCTTCCGAGCCAGGGTTTTGATGACTCCTTTCTGAAGGTTAGGGAGAATCGATAGGGGCCACTTGCAAATATCGGGAATCCTAAAGATGGTAATGGGGACGATAGGAAAATCCCCGGAGCAAGCCTCAAAGAAAACGTGGGTGGAAAGGAGATTGGAGGAGGAGCTGACGTTTATAAGACTGGTAGCCACTTATTCTATGTCAGTAGAGTAAATGGCGTGTTGGACTGAACATTGACCTGACAGGAATCTAGGGAGAGCTTCCAAATATGGCTGCAGCCTACTCTAGGATCTTGCAGTGGTCCCTGTTATATTTATGCTCAAAAACGAAGTTTATCGTCAATGAGGCTTAAAGAGTCAAAGAGTTCGAACGACGACCACGTGCCAATTGACTTGTTTTTACGTCTGACACCCGATCATAATCCTCTTGGCAAAATCCTATTTATGGTAGCCAGATCGTCCTGTCAGCTTACAACCCCAGAGCGAAATAAGTAAATGTTAAATATAAGGTGATTGCGGCCGTGCTTTCAAGGGTGAACCGGCCAATCACCTGTTGAGGATTGGCAATATTCTACTAAATATAGTTAACTACTGGCCCATGCTGATTAACCTTTATTATACCCTAGATACAGCCCTACAAACGCAAACCCAATAATGGCCTTGAGTTCCGCGTACATTCAAGTGTCTACTTTTACGGGGGGCGTGAGGGACGTCCCAGTATCAACATATGGGGTGGAAATATAAAGTAATCCCACTCCACTCTAACCTCACGGATCTTTTTTCTCCCCTCCTTCTTCAATCCGAGTTCTGATTTACCACCCTTAATCTCACGACTGGTTTGTCGTCTATCTGTCCATTTCTCCACTTTTCTATTTCTATTCTTGTAGGCTTCATCTGGTATAGGTATGTATTGCGGTTCGGTAGTCGCCGAGGACAGAGGGATTAGAGTAGGGAGAACACCTTCCTACTAAGGTTGGTCTGGTTCTAGATCTTGATAATCGGATGTGTGAGTCAAGTTCGGCTCCCAACTTCAACCTCTGTTTTAGAGACTTGGTTCGAGGAGCCATTTCCCCGTACGGTACAACATGTTCTACTTTATTCCACTCTTATTTTATTTAGTAACGGTAAAGCTGGCTGGGACCTACGCCCTCCGCCCCCCGCCTCGGTTTCATTATTAGGATAAATGCTGGCTTCTAAGCGTTCCCTCCCTACTCGAACCTATAATTCATCAATTTATCAAGGGTTTTGTTCTTTTTATCCCTTGCAGCTCTATATCTCTCATATAAGATTGTACTAGTAATAGGCCGAGACTGCGGCTCCGGGCATTCTCTTAAACTGTGAAATGTGTTCTTGTAATTACTCTACAATTTGATAATAAAAAATTATAGGAATACTTTCATGCGTTCGCCGTCCACGGCTACTCATCTTATAATGGAAAGTTTATCGGCGACTAAGTCTTCTTCCTGTTCGAATGTGAGGGCGGGTAATCCCTCTACATACCAAGTGTGAGGCAGCAGGATCATGGTCCCCGACTGTCCTTGGGAAGATATTCTTGACAGTCTGGCCTGAATTGACTCCGCTCTGAGAACAATAGCCTATGGATGTTGAACGCCCTTCGTTGGAGGGTGTATATAAACTATGATTTTGATCTGGATATCTACTTTGATTCAGTATCGACTCATCATTAGCTTATCATCATCATTTCCGAGGAAACCCAGTGAACCAGCAAACTCTCCAACCTTCACTCCAACAAAATCCAATTCATTCAACAGATCGCAACCCACAGCACCTCATCACTCGAGTCAATCAACCAATCAACAAGATGAGCGCATCGATTTCTTCTGCAAGCCAACAAGCGAGTGCTCCATTATCATCTAAATCCCTTTTTACAGCTATCGGCAAAGCGGGCACTAGGTTCGACCGCTTTACAGTAACAAATGATACCTCTTCAGTAGTCCTAGGATACAACGATGATATATTATGGGCAGATAGCTGCTCGGCGCCCCCAACATCAACGGTTAGGATCTTAAGCCTTATAGAAGATTTTCTGAAGGCAAAGTTCCCGGGAGGACGGGTGCGACATTACATTATTACCAATATCACACATCCGAAAACACTTGAGCTAATCGCCCGAGCCGCAGTATATAATCAATCAGCTGCTCCCTTATTCTACACGAGTGCGCAAGCCGCCCCAGAAGCCTATAGTATGATCGTCAATTCGACGACGTCACCCTTCGTCCTCCAAGCAAAAACACTCGGAGGCGGAGAAATTAGTAGTATTTTTATCAATCCCACCGCTTCGATACTTTGTTTCAACCTTGGGCAGCCTCGTTCTCGTACCACCTCACAAACTTCTGCGGCAGGTAATTACTATCCTCCAGCAGCTCAACAGCCACAGAATGTGACCAGCGTAGCTCCTGCGGCTACGCCGGTGCCGGCAGTGCCGGCGGTGGCGCCACATCGTCGTAACGGTCCTGTTCAGCATGAGCATAACTCCTGGTGTACGAAAATAAACGGTAAACTTTGTTGCTGGGCTTAAAGGCGCAGAAGGATATTGGGATTAGTTGGTCTGTGATATGATCAACGTTCGCTTTGACATCCTACCTGCTTGCTATATGCTTTTGAAGTTGGGTGGAATTGCATTTGCTTTGCTTTTTGTCGTCAAGTTTTTGTCTTGGGCTTGTCTATGTTAATGTTTGGGTTTGCTTCGGTCTGTGTTTGTTCGAGTTTTGGGAGCTTTTTTATGTCTTGTTTTAGCATTGCATGGGTCTATTTTGGTTGTTTCCGTTTGCTTTGGTCATTTACGCTATGCATTTAAGGAGTCTGGTATGTTGGCGTTTAGTTATTTGGGCAATGGTTGTCTGCGGGTTCTGATTTATGGGTTTTGGATTTCATTCATTAACTTAGCCAAAATTAACAAAGTTACTTTACAAATTTTGCGCGTTGACTTTTTGACTATATAAATTTCTAATCGTTCCCCTATTATTTTAGGTGGAAGAGGTAGCGATCATGTATAGGGGACTCGGTTGAGGTTTCTGCAAGGGGGGTGAGGATCCGCTTCCAGAAATATATAGTAATATTTCCCGGAATCCTACGGATATTTAACACCTTAAATGGTTTACACTCGTAGGCAATAAAAGGTTCTGGGTTTCATAAAAAACTGATCGAAAGCAAATATTTTATAAAAGAAGATTATTTCGTAGAATTTAGGTTGCATTAACCAATTATTGCGTTAAGCGTATTACAAAAATAAACCCTATTATTTCTTAAATCATATAAATACTGAGAGGTCCTCCGTCGTTTCGTCAGATCCTAATCTCATTCTATTAAACTCGATATGCCGAATAAGTGGCTCGAAAGTCTGCTGAATGGAGTCCATTTCTTTCAACTGCCCACAAAATAGATCACGACCATGGATTGTGCATAATATTTCGCCCGACGCCAGGATCCCTGTCATTCTTGTCGACAACACCCTCGTCGGGCTCGAGTTCGAATCAGGTAATCTGATCGAGACACGCCTCTTTCACAATAGGCTCGATATTCTAGACAATCGATCCATTCGCTCCAAGGATCCTCGATTCTAGATCTACGGACTATACTATCTTCTCGCCTTTCTCGCTCTCATACTGTCTTCACTGTTCCTCATTCAGTCTTCGACTATCGCAAGAAATCACATTACCAACTCCTGCAGCTCAACTCCGAAAAGAGTTCCAAAATACGCTATTGATAGCCTTTCATTTCAAACTCGTACAGTATTTAATAGCTCAAGTGCTGGAACGGCTAGACGGGCGAGGAGAGGGCAATTTAGTGACAGGGAGAGAAAGGTACAGGTCTTAGTTCAAAGTATATCGTATTTAAGTAAGCGATCTCCTTGCTGATCCCCTATATCTTACCGCAAATCAAATCTCAAGCTCATTCATGCCACTCTGCACGTACAATGCCGGGTAACGGTCTCTCAAATGCCCCCCAATCAAGCCCCCCATCATCTGCATATCTAGTAATCATGAACACGTCTGCATTCGGCGGGACCCTGGCAAGCAAATCGATTTCCGCAGGTGGTACCAAAATGTCAGAGGTATCTCCGATAACCAACGCCCCTGGAGCAACATTTGCAAACATTGATCCCAATCTCTCTTCTCTCGACATTGCTGACGCGTACGATACTGGACCCTGCGCTACATCATGATCATCCATCTTTCGCAAGGTATGCAGATAGCAGTTTGCATCCATGCGTGGGACGAACTTTTGGTCTTGGTACTGCATATAAATCTGCACAGAATACTTTGGTTCAAGGTTTGCATCTCTTACACTCACTCCTAGGAACTATCAAGTCACCCGTCGACAAAAATTCCGACGACGACATTTCTTTCGCAAATTTCCCGCCAAACCGGCGATCGAAAGATTTACTAGATCTGTAAGTGAGCATGGAAATCATCCTCGCGGTAGCCAAACCCACTGCAGGTTGTCCTTCCGGCGTAGGTTCATAATAGCCATTCTTGACAGCCAGGTCCAGGTAGATGCTATTCCGCTGGGCCTCTGCGGAGCCCATAGCCCATGCATTCCATTGCGGGGTGGTGGTGGTGAGGATTAGAGCCCCGATATAGGTTTTAGGACAGTAGAGTGTCCGTTCCATGACATTCATGCCGCCTGACGAACGGCCGAGAACGCATGCTACGCCTTTGACGCCTAGTTCATCTAACACCAGCTTTTGAATCCTTATTAAGTCAGTACAGTGCTCAATAAGAAAACATTAACAAAAGCCCACCTGACATCGTCCCTGACCGTCGTCCTCGGAAAATTAGTGCCATAAATTCTCCCCGTCTCTGGATCTGTGGTCACTGGACTCGCAGATCCTTAAGGGCAACCCAGATTACAGGGCGCGAAGAGAAATATTTTTCAGTATCAAGATGTCCCCCCCGTCCCATGACTTCGGCTAGCCCATATTTCTCGAGATCGTAGGTCCCTGTCATGGAATGGCAGTAAATGAAGCAGTTTGTAGCTTGGGCATTTAGAGTGCCCCATGTTTTATAGGCGACCAGGATGTTGTGGAGTACGAGGACTGAGTCGAGAGTGAAGGAGAGGATGATTGCGTATTCGGGGTTGGAGATGGCTTGGGTGAGAGAGTTATAGTAGTTGGATGGTGGGTTATGGTTCAGTTCTGATGGCGATTTAAGGTAGAAATGAGAGGTAGAATGGATATAAAGCTTCAAGCTTACGGACTGCCATTACCACTACTTTACTGACACTACGTCCATGATTCAAGCGCATGTTACCTGAAAGTGTGGTCGCTAGCATTCGAAATATCGTCTCTCTTTTTTCTCTCCTCACAAGGGAAGTGGTTACCGTGGCGAAGCGTCTTCAACACACTTATCTCTGAAAGCTCTTAACCTTTCTGGAGCCCCTCCTGTTGCGACCAATGAAATACTTGTTAAGGGGGGACCGGATTTCCTCCAAAAGGATGATCGAACCAGATGGTCGAACCAGTCGAAGCTAAAAACGGTATCATTGTGCACAAGACATGGGATAGATTTGACAGTGCAGTATAATTATATATTCTAGTATAAGACCCTTGCTTAATAACCTGGTTAGAAAGAAGAAATGATATACAATGCGGAAGCTAGCTGAGAGAAATTTCTCAATTCTACAATAGCAATTGTGTTTTCGCAAATACACTACAAAAACAAATTAATCACTTGAAAATAATAAGTATCTACCAAGCTATCTAACTTGATTTTCTTTATACCCTTCTCAGTATAATGTTGAAAACATCTCACTTTCTTGTATGTTGCCTCTAGTTAATTTCCACGGCCTTCTTCACATCTAGGGGCTAGATTTGATGCAATTATAACAATATGGCTGTTATGGACTTGAACACTTAGGAATATGTTTAGACGATAATTAGGTAGGAGTGTGACTTGCAGTGGTGGCAAGATTGAAGAATAGCATGACTCCACAGACCGATAATTAGGCGTTAGAAGGGAACGGAGATGTGGGAACTGCTAAGATTCAGATTATGGCTAGTCCCTGATGGGAAAGAAATCCATTGTTCTAGATAGAATCATTTGTTTGATTGCGTATTGCCCCCTTAAACCATCCAGTTGTAAGCATCGGTTATCATTCCCCATTATCAACCCCAATCTTCTATTCATTCATGCCCTCCCTCCTCCCAGGTTATCCTCCCCCAACACTAAGAATGCGCAATCAAAACTTGTCCCCCCTCCCAAGTCTCACCAGGCTCCAACTTCGTGTATCCGCGCACACTTCCCGCTTCCACACAAATCATGTTCTTATACCCGGCTTCGGGGCCAAAATCCTTAATATCCTTACTGGCATCGACCCACGGGTTCCAAACGACAACCTCGTTCAAATTATCTCTCTGGACTGTGAACTTTTTCTTTCCACCTTCGGAAACAATGATGGGTGTTGTGGGACCGCCCGCGGGTGTGTATACACGGTCTGTTTTGGCGGTTATGGAAAGGGGGGAGGGTGAGGAGGTGAGGGTTTGGATGGGAGTGAGTAGTTTGTCGGTTACGAGGGCAGATTCGAGACCGGTGAGAGAGATGTTGGAGATATCCTGATTACCAAAGAATTAGCATTTCATTCTCAGACCCCGCATCTTACCGAGCTAGAAGCGGGAGAAAAGGACAGGAAGCTCACTCCAACTCTCAAATAAGTATGCATCAGCACCTGGAAGTCCCACGCGTTATCCCCCTCATTCCTAACCACCAAACTAGTCCCCAAGCCCTCCCTGCTCAGCGTCACACTATAAATCAACCCGAACTCTCCTTCCCAACCTCCTCTATCTCCCTCACTAACATTACTACCACTCAAGCCAAAATCCAACTTCACGCTGCCATCGCCGCCCTCGGAACCGCGCTGACCCTCACTACTGCTCTTCCCAAGAAACTCCCAGGTGCTTGTCCTCGCAAAGCCATGCTGTTTCAAGCCCCTGGTCTCCGCCTTCTGGTCATCCTTGCCGAAGACGGGAAACACGAGGGGGATGCCGCCGCGCACAGGTTTCGAGCCGTCGAGCGAGGCCTTGGAGGACAGGAAGAGTAGTTCTTCTCCCGACGGCGATTTCCACGACGTGATGGTTGCGCCGTATAGGAGGATGGACACCGATTCGCCGCTGGGGAGCACGGCCGTTATGAGGGAGGAGGAGTGCGTGATGCTGACTTGGGGTTGTGGGGGGAGGCCGGGGGTTGCGGAGAGGGCGGTGGGTTTTTTGGGTCG
The DNA here is from genome assembly GCA_002276475.2 of Chlorociboria aeruginascens. NCBI lineage: Eukaryota > Fungi > Ascomycota > Leotiomycetes > Helotiales > Chlorociboriaceae > Chlorociboria > Chlorociboria aeruginascens. Next base: position 40,859 of record NCSK02000056.1, on the reverse strand, counting down.
GTCCATGCTTGTATAGGCGGTGGGTTGCGGGATGACGTTGGGGTTTGTATAGGCGGTGGGAATGAATTGATGGCGATGGTGATGGTGATGGTGGTAAATTGAAGGTTGAGGTTGAGGTTGAGGTTGTTGAGGGAACTGAGGGGCTGAGGGGTTATGTAGCTCGAGATGATGATGTGGGCTGTTCCCTTGCAGGAACATGAAACAAGGAGCTTGCAAGGTTCAGGACGTTAGCGAAGGGGCCAAGATTCTATCTTCGCCCTCCTTTTTAATTTTGCCCTTGATTTATACCTCGACTGCGAAGTATAACAAGTACTACCGAGACTGATATCTTGCCTAAATAATAAATCTCCGTGGAGGGGGCGAAAGCGAGGGCGGTTGATCAACTGCGCGTGAATATTCTACATCGACAGTATTATCTTGGAAGGAAATCGTTTCACATGGAGAGTCTCACGTCAACATTGTCATAGAACGAATCATATTCGGTATTGTAAACTATACTGTGACAACAATACTCCGCCAATGCCATATCCAAACACGAAACCCGAATCAGCCAAGGAAGTGTAACTATCTAACTCCGTCGCAATACTTTTCATGTACGTGAACTCCGACGCCCTCTTCTAGCAGCCCCGTACAATTTCTCTTTGGCATCCATGAATAGATCTTCAAATGCAGCTACTTCTTGATAAGAGAGAGTAGCAGTTTGTAGATCGCCAATCAAACTCTCTAACTTCTGCCGCATTGACTGTGCCTCCGGCTGTTCCTCTCCCCGTCCGTCCAGCTGCTTCCCAACTCTAACCTCAGCCTCTACCAGCTCACCGCTCAAACATCCCGAGACGGATGGCGAAACCAGAGGGTAAGCATTAGTTCCTTCCTCGACCCCACGCTCTGCCTTATTCATAGGAACTGAACTCGATTCTCTCTTGAAACTTCCATCAGGAGTCGTCTCGTCAATAACATCCATATCAGATGTCCTGGGTTGCTCCTCATCATCACTACCTACAACAACCGTCTGCGGGATCTGAGCTTCTCCAGCTCGTACTTCATGAGGCGTAAAGCTGTCATGCCCACTAAAGTTTTTGCGGACTTCCTCCATCACCGAATCGAGATCCACCGAGATATTGTCTTGAGACGCAGCTGGTCCGTCGCCTTGACTTGACTCTGTAGCTTGCGAAGATTGTGTTGCTTGTGAGTAACGCTTGGGACGTCCTCTCTTCTTGAGAGGCTTCTTGGGTTGTTCTAGATTAAGTTAGGATAATAATAAAATATATAGCGAATTAAATTACCTCCAACAACTTTTTGGCTAGCAGGCACCTTGCTCTCTTCATCCTCACTGACTCTTCGCTTTTTATTTCCCATCATCGCAGTAGCTTTGCTGACCCTCTTCCGGTTGCTGTTTTTTACTGAAAACTGGTTGAAATTATCAGGAACTTCGACAACGATCGTATCCTCAAGGTCTAAGTTCTCCCAATTGACCTCAGGTGCTTGCTCTTCAGACTCAGTATGAAGGTTCTTAGCCTCAACCTCCTTACCTCCGTTACTGACGTTTTCTGGATCACTGCCAACGTTTCGAGGCTCTGGTTGCTTCTTATGCCCAGGAGTTTTACGAACTAGAGATGGCATGGATGATCCAGAAGGCCGTGGAGATTTCTGTAGCTTCTTTAAGTCGGTAACTCTTTGATATTTAAACGAATCTGATGACGATGGTGCATCAGATTCATTGTCCACAGCAGAATAGAAGTGGTTTTCAGATTCATTTAAAACGTCATTAATTTCTGCCATGGCTCTAACGATACTAGAATCGTCAAAATCAGGCGACCGGGACTTCGTAGGTAGGTCATCATCGAGTCCCGGTGACGAAATAGCATCTTCAAAGACATCGTTGCCAGTTTGCTTCTCAGATGGAATAGGGCTAGCTAGGGCATCAATAAAGACATCTGTACGTGTTTTAGGATCTTGCTGCGCCCCAGAAATATTGTCGTCAATGGGGCTGGAGAGAAATTCCGTATTGATGGCATTGAGGTTTAGAAGTTGTGAACTTGAAACCGGCACCTCTTCATGATTTTCAGCCGCTGATGTAGAATGAGCCGGGCTAACTGCATCTGCTTGCATACGATTGTCTTGCTCAGCTGGTGTGCTCTGGTAAGTAGAAATGGTCCGGTTCTGATTGAATGCAGAAGGGTCTAATTGAGCTGAAGGGCCCAAAGAATTCATTGCAATATCTGAGCCATCCGCAGGAAAAGATATGGTTGTATCCCATTCTTCTACAGAAACTGATGGTGTTCGCTGCTTATTGACGGCTTCAGGCGGGGAGGATGGCGGCGCAGACACCTCTCTTTCATTGTGTACTGATCTTGATGGAGTTGGTGAAGATGCCACAAAATCATCATCTTCCCCATGTCCTTGGAGGATTGGAGTTGATTGCCGCTGACCTCTTGCTGAAGTAATGCGTGGCTGTGATGCAGGACGGTGTAATGATAATTCGGCATCCGATGTAATTTGCGCAGAGCTTGATCTAATTTTAGAGCTTGATCGAATATCAGGAAACATTGCCGAGGTTTCCTTTCGTTGCCGCTCCTTGGTTTCTTTCTGTCTGTCTGTCAAGATTTGGGAGTCAACAGGCAGGTCAGATATCGGAGATGAAACAATAGGCTCAAATTGTATTTGAGAGTCATCATGACGAAGTTTAGGGGTGAGCTCTCGTTTCCTGGGCCTCTTATTCCCAGCCTCCGGAGTGGCTTCGCGAGATCTTTTCGGGGCTATTGAGCGCGAAGACGAGATAACAACTTGTGATATGAATTGAACATTGGGTAATTTGGGTAATTGATTCGGTGGTTGGAGAGTCAAAGGCTGTCTCCGCAAGCTCGGGTTTCTGCTTAAAATATTCACTGGCTCATCCTGCGTATCTGAAAAGAAGGGTATTTCTTGATTCTCCCCTTGGCCATCCTCAAGCCCATCCGGAAAGAACGGCAATTGCAGATCGGCAATTGGTCGAAGTCGAAGTAATGCGTCTTTGACCTTGTCTGGATATACCAGTCCATCTTCACATACACCAAATAACAAGTTCCACATTCGGACTGTTGAATTCACAATGGTACGATGTTTACTGGTCAAGCCAGAGGAAATCATAATTTCCAGATCGCTGAGAATCTTGGTATGGGTTTGGGTCTTTTTACCCACAGGAATTATAGAGCACACTTTTCCCCACAGCGAGATTACCTGCGGCTGTTAGTACAGCAACATGATACAGAAGAGATTACTTACAGATTGCGACAATGGAGTGCCGCCGCTTAATTTCGTCGACTTATCTGTTATCCAAGGTGAGATGCCGTTTTGAAGTTTAGCGAGAGCGTTAATGGAAGCAGTATTAGGACAACGCGTTAGGAGCGCTGTTATTGCTGATAACACATCTGAATACTCATGGGCTAAAGTAGGAGTGAAGGCTGTATATGCTCTTTCTAAGCAATGACTGACATATTCATACAGATAACTATATGGATCAAATTCATTCTGTTGCCCAGCATTCATGGTACCCCACAACTTCCTCTGAGCCGCGTTCAGTGTTTGACGATCTTTGGGATAGGAGGCTTTCGACATTAGGGTACGACAGTAAGGCAGGCCGCCTAGATTGGATAGTTTCTCGGGCACAAATTTAGCTATAAGGGTTCGAGAGAGAGGTTCAATAACGGCAATGGCCTTGCCCCCATCACCAGCATCAATTGATGCCGAGGTGATAAGAGCCTCAAATAGGCGCTTCCATCCTGGCAATGGCTCGTCAAGTGAAGACTCAACACCGACTTCCAAGATCTTGACAATATTACGGTACTCGATGCCAAGTGGTTGATCATTATCAACGGATCCACCACTCGTCTCATCTCTTATGTCTATGGCTGATGTAGCAAAGTCTGCTAGAACTCGCCAAATAATCCTACTTGGTTCTGTGCTATCGGCAGGAAGTAGTTGCAAAAGATCTTTCACGAGATCCATTTTTGATTTTGAGGACGACCGGGTGTCAAAGAAAGGGGATAAAATGGCTCGAACCAACTGGAAGAATTGCCCGTCATATTCGAGATTGGGAGAAGGATTAGTAAATAGGACAAAAAGATGATGTAGTGGGCATTTGATTTCGCCTCTTGTATTTCCATGTCGTTGGGAGGGAGTCGCAATAACTATGAATTCCGATTGACTCCCGATAGAGAGAAGCTTTTCTGTGAATGGAAGGGGTCCAAGGCCATATATTGTTGTCGTAATGATGCTTTCAAAAGACTTCATAAAATCTCCAGATCCAGAATCTTCTCGGCTTTGTTCCAGACCGCCAGGTCCTCTCTGCCAGACCTTGTAGAGCATATTAAATATAAATGCAACACAAGCCATCGTGTCATTCGAGACTTTGATTTCTTTAATAGCCGGAGATGCAATGGAAGTGATATATGTCTTCCAGAGATGGGATACTTTGCTCTCCTCGTTGGCGAATTCCCAAAACTGCTTTTCAACGATGGGGCCCAGCACTTTAAACACTTGTGGTGCACTTCTCCGAAGCCACTTTGGGTCCAATGCTGGAAGTTCTTTAAATTCCAGGGCGTTAGAATCCATCGCTCGTGTATCTTTCCAAGGCCGAGGTGACGTCGAATCGAAAAGACCACAAAGTATCGAGATAGCATCTGTTATCTCCTGTGCTAAGGTAGACGAATTGCTGTCTTTAGTAATTTCTAGCATTTTACCCACGATAGGAGCGACATAAGAATCCCAATAGAGATCTAATTGTGCTGGAGAAGCATTGGGTTTTAGAGCGTAATAAAGAAGGTTGCAAATACTGCTCAAAGCAGCTGCTCTCGTCTTGGGAGAAGGTTTTCGTTTGAATTGAACCATCAGTGGAGCGAGTAATGTGGAAATCATTGATGGAGAAGTCTTCTCGTCCGGCTGAACTGCGAAAACAAAGCGATCCCATGCCAGGTTCGCCTCAAGCTTGGTAGCTTGATCGCTGCAGTTGAAGCAAGTCTGAATGATCTCAAGCCATAGTTGCATAGAATTCCATTGTACCAGTTGAAGGCGGTTGCATCGAAAGAACAACACACATACACTCCAGATTTGAGGAACACTTGCTGGACTAACCTTTTTCGTAACCATTGTTTTCAGTCGCGTAGCATAATATTCTGCAAAGGTTGTCCCGCTGGCATCCCTCTGGAAGAGTTCCATAACTGCACGAGAAACTTTGCTCTCTGTTCCGAGTGAAAGAGATGCCTCGAGACCGAACGTGATTGCATGTGACCGAATTTCCGCGATACCGCTGAGAACCATCGTGAACAGTTCTGGGACCCAGTCCGTATTGGTTATCATGTGTGACCTCGATTGCCTAAGAAGTGTACGTAGAACGTTGATTCGACCCACGGAAATGCTTTTGCCCTTCATATGATCCTCGATATTCTGTAATGCCGTGATCAACTTCCCAACTCTCTCACTGGTCATGACCTTGGTAGAAAAGTTCTGCTTTGCAAGTATGAACATCAGATGCTTAACGACTTCCTTAGACATTCCCGGATCCTCGAAAGTCTTGATAGCATGGTCCACAAAAAAGACCATGAAATCCGTAGTAAAGCTGTCAGCAATCGCTTGTTTGTGAAGGAAACTTGACAGTAAAATAAGGGCGTTAATAATAAGTACTGTATCGAAACCACCGGTATCTGTTTTTGCATAGAGGTCTCGTTGTATGAATTGTAAAAGAAGTCCCATCTTTGGCTTTAAAGCTCGGGTATCAAGAGCGGTGTCTGACGCTTTCAATACCTCCGACAGTGTTATATATGAATCCCTCTTCACAAACCTGTCTTTCCCTGCCAACTGTTGCACAGTTGATTCGAGCATTGCGGCGAGATTCGGAAATGTATGCGGTGGAGATAATTTTGTACTCGTCCCCTGGATATCTTCTGGATGGGATGCTTTCAAAATCGACTTGACCGGTCTTCGTTTGGTTGAGGATAAAACTGGCTGAATAGAATGCGGGCTCGATTTGTTTTCGGAGAAGACTGTAGGTGCGTCTTTATACTCGTGTCTCGAGGCCCATTCAACCCTTTTTCGAGATGCACCGGATGCCTGATTTGGTGACTCGGTTGGGATATCGGGAGTAATGTTGGGAGTTCGAGGAGTAGTATCTTTGGAGAATAATCTGCTAATACTGCTGCTGAAGAAAGAGACAGATCCTCTGCTGTTATGAGACTCGCGTGGCGGCGTAGGAGGTCTTGCAGGCAGATTTGGCAATATCCCAGAAACTGGGGCTTCCTCCACCATTGCTGCGAGCTCGAGAGCCTATGGCATACGACGGTATCTTCATCAAGGGCTGCCGTCAGATAGTCATTCCATTTCAGTGAGTGTCGTTCCGTTGTTTTGGCTGAGCACTGAATGGCGGGTCGCGTGCAGGCCCGTAAAGTTCTGTGGTTGATGTAGAGTACAAGTAAAAACGCGAGCCTTGAAACTCACGCGGCAGAAAGCGCGTCCGGGGCAAAACCACTTTATTTTCCATGTCACGGGAATTATATGTTTTCTAAGTTATACACATGTAATGTTTCTACACGCAAGACTCAAGTGAAGGAAGAAGTTCAATTTTTGAAGAATTATCAGTATCAAAGTTCATTCCGTTATTTACGCTCTACACGTGATTTGTTATGAATCCCCTTTTCGCCCAAGCGTGGACTTCCCATCTCTTTCCTGCCCACATCCATACTTATACTTGGCCAACGAAACCGTGTCGCAAATCCCATTCTACCAAGACAATGCTAGTTCCTTCATGCCATTCCTGGTGTAAGTAGCGCCCAATAATCCCCGAACCGAATGAAGTCCACTTCAGCAGGTGTCGTTTTCCCTCTCCAAACGGAACTTCATCCATCTACAATCTTCTCCGTTCAGTTCCTCCTTGCTCTACAAGGAACTAAGGACAGACTCCGCCATAGGACATCTTCATTTTCCCAAAGCAAGAAGTGCCTTACACGTGGATGATGCGACAAAATTTGAATAGCGTGAGCAATGGTCTCTATGGTCACATCGCTGACATATGCCGAATAATTCTTGTCGGGAGTTCTGGGGTGATCAGAAGGGCAGTAAAGAAAAGGCCATCCAATCGTGATTGTCTCTACTCCTTTGAAACATTGGTTTACCTTCCTACAAAGCCACTTCAAATCCCGGCGAAACTTTTCCCAGTCCTTGGACTGCAAAAATGGGTAAACTGCAAATTCCATGCAGTGAAAATGTATATCCAGATGCTTAATCTTTGAACGTAAAGATTGCGGAACTTGAGCAACGAATGCTCTCAGCCCATCAATGTTTTCCTCGCTCGTCGAACCAAAAGGAGCGCACCCAATCACAAACTTGGTAGTCGAGAAAAATATATGAGTGGCTTCGTCGTGAATGACTTTATTGGTGCAGAAGATGGCGGGGCCTGATCTGAAGGGCGGATTCCACCACCCAGTACGGGGCTTTGGGTATGGAGAGCGTATAATGACAGCGCTGGATCGCTCGAAGAGACAGCTGTAGATCATCTGTCTTATTTCTCTGGGAAGGCGGTTGAGGAAGTAACATCTCGGATTCGGATCAGGTTCCATTTCGTTGACTATTGATACTAGTGGAAATAATTGGTGTATATCTTTATTGGTACTGGTTTGAGAGAAAGATTTAAGTGCTTTTGAATGGAGATAATGGCAGCTGCATCGAGGTCAAAGAGCAAGGGGGGACGAAGGAAGGTGCGAAGAGAAAGATTGTGATTCAGGGGGAACTTTGAAATGATTAACGAGAAATCCTTTCCGCCCCGATTTCTCACTGTCTTATTCCAAACAAATGATCGTGTTCCATTTTCCAAGATGAAAGAAGCTTCGTGGGCACTGATGGCGTAGGCGTATCACCAAATGGCACTTCCTTCACTCAAAGAGTTGGAAAGCATCACACTTGGCTGGCTTTGCCTTTATAGCCGGGACTCTTCCTATATTCCACAACTTCACGACTTTCACCGCCAACATATAAGGAAGGGCCTACACATACATTCGAATGCACGTCAAATTCTAATCCGGAATGATCATTGTGCTCATCCGGTTGTAGAAGGGGAAATGGCAAAGGGGAGCATCATCGAAATGTTTTTCCTCCGCTCGACATAACCAGAATGTGTTCTTGAAGCATGAGAGATCCACAGGAAGTTTCTGTCTTTCACATTTAACGATGTTTAAGTCAACATGCCTAACCTCGATATTTCCGGGGCTCGAGACACGAATTCTACTTCTTTTCTCTCCTACGAGAACCCAGAGAGGAGATTTACTGCTACCTTCTCCTGCATCCCAATCCCGTAAGAATTGCCTCTCCATGTTCATATCAAAAGTGCTTTCCCGGGATACGTTCCTCGATCCTTTATACCAATAAGCAGATCCACGGTGGAGCCATTGCGGTCTTCTTTTCGACAAATCGTTTTGCAATCGGGGACGGACACTACGGCTGTACTTCCGAGAAAAACATCCACGGAATAAAAGGTTTCGTTGAGTCACTCTCCATTGCGGCGATTGGCTTCCATAAACAATAGAAAAGAAAGATCGTGTTTGTAGCGTCTATATGTCTTAGGGTGACCAACGTTTAAGACAGTTTACCCTGCGGCCTTGTTGTGATTTTTCTTCCTTTCTAATTATTGATGCAACCAGAAATACCCAGCCGTGACCAATAAGTCTTCGCTCGAAGTGCCCGCGGTTGTAGAACTCCTGACTGTTTAAGTGACCGTTGTGGCATTGTAATATTGTCTTGATCCCATGTTAGTGGGCATTATATTGTTTCAAAGAAATAATTCTTTTGCAGAGAAAGTTATAAAAAAAGACGCAATGGCACGTGACACAAAAACAATACTCTCAATCTACCGATCATATAGGTACTTACCAACTCTAACTCGTCACAATCCATCGCAACCGCCAAACAATTATGAAAGTAGTTCTACTTCCTCATGACCCAAGCTGGGCAATGCAATTCGATGAACAAAGAGCAGCTCTGGTCTCCCTCCTTACGAATGCCTCAGCCCAATACAATATGATAGTGCACGTAGGCAGCACTTCCATCGCCGGCATCCCCGCAAAACCCGTTCTCGATATCGACATCATTATCCCTCTATCATCGCTCCCATCTGCACGCAAAGCCCTGTCTGATGCTGGGTACGCGGATCTAGGGGAGATGAATATCCCAGGCCGGTTTGTTTTCCGGCAGCCTGGCTATGGGAAGGCAGATGCGGCTTTCGGTCACGATGAGGGTGAAATGAGAAGAAATACTTACTTGATGATCGAGGGATCTTTAGCGCTTAGAAATCACTTGGATTTAAAGAGGGTGCTTGAGAGTGATGTAGAGATGAGGGAAGAGTATGCAGCTGTGAAGAGGAAGTTGGCTGAAAGGGAGTTTGCTAATATTGGCGAGTATGCGACAGGGAAGAATGAGATCATGATGAAGATTTTGAGGAGGGCGGGGTGGAATGAAAATGATTTGAATGAGGTGAGACAGGCTAATACTTAAGGTTTGATAACTTGATGTTGAATCTCGTTGGCCGCGTTAGTCCCTGTGGTTGATGATTAATTTTTACATTCTAATGATCTCCCATCAGCTCTTACCAGGTACCACCTCTTCCACTAGATTATTGAGTCCACGTGTACTCCATTTGCAAGGGCCGAGGATACAGTCAATGACAGAATGTAGACATGGTATGCACAACTACTAGCAATAGATGCATGCTTTGCGGACATTAAGACACAGCTGCTGGTGGAAATCATCTCATGACCCATAGTGTTTTCTAGCTAGTTGCCAGTGCGTTTTCTTGCCTCATCTCAAGTTGCTGCGCCTGTCTTTCTGATTTGAACGTCTAACGACTAGCAACTATATACCCCTAGGGACTTGTTTGAAGCGAATTTGGCCCCTTTTCATCTTGTTCTTTATTTCAGCTTAGGATTTGCAGTTTTAGCCATTAGGTGGTTTGGCTTTTGAAGTTTGTGGAATTTTCTGAATATGACAGCTCCTTTGAGTGGTGGTCGACGAGAGTCGTACGTAGGAATACCCTGCACAAGTTGCTGAGTCTGCCTCCTACATTTCTCTGTATTGCTGTGACTGCAATTTTCGAATATATCCTCACCAAATCGTTCCCAATATGTATCGCTCAGAAGGTTTGTACAAGTGTCATTCCCACGCATTGCCGATAACTTGAGTAAGCAAACTGCACTTGCCATGAAAAGGTCTTTGTAAAAAAGCATTCGATGCCACATCGGAAAAATGTAATGTTTGTCCAAATTGGGGGATTTTTTTTATTCACTATCTTTTCAGGTGCAAATACCAGTATTAAGTAACCCCTTGAGCAAGTTGTGAGAGGCGATGGTTTCTTATTGTTTCTAGAAGTGATGTTGCGAGCCAAGGATTTGGAACTTGGCGGACTTATTGATGGAGATGAAAAATATAAAACTAGTTTATTTGGAAAAGAGATATAAAACACTGCTTGAAGAGGGTAGGAAAATAATCTTTAACTAAATTGTTGCTGTTGGTATCACCAAAGGTGGTGATATTAGTGATTCACTAATAAAGGATGAGAATCCATTATTGTGTGTATATTGAAATCTAGAGCTAGAAGAGAGGTGGGGGTAGGACCCCTTTATATACCCAAGGGGTTTCTCCCAGTGAGTCCTAATAATTTACAACTAGCCTATATGAATCACACTAATTCGGCTATGGAGCCCAAAGGGGCAATAAATGAAGCTATTCCCACTTATGCCCTGAGAAGGACCCATAGTACTCGAAGTGGCCCCATATGACTCATAATATTGTACCCACAGTTGCAGATGCCACATCGCAAAAGATCTTTCTCAATATGATTGCAAAATTTCAAAGAATTACAATAGCCAGAACCGTGAATATGTTCACCGTGCCCCTGAATATCTTCCTCGACTTGAAATCCTCCAATCTTAGCAGGACTAAGAGCGTGAAAACTAAATTACCTTCCAAATCAATATTATTGTTCCTTCGAGAACATTCTAAATGTTGTCGATTATGGCTTGTTTATAGTGAATTGTTTTGCATGGCCGCCTCCCACCCCTTCGCTTAATCACGCACATTTATGTGATCGAAACAACGTTCGACTCGATATACTACACCCAACCCGAATTTGTACAAGGCTTTCACAACGAGTGACTGGAATCATGGCGGATGATGCAAAATCTCAATCGCTCAAGAGAGCTCGATCAATGTAAGTGATCTCCGATCTTAGATTCGTGCAACTTTCCCAGTCACCCTCAATTCTACATATATATCAGCGCATGTTAAACTTTTCGATCTTGTATGTGCACCCTGTAGGCTGGAAATCTAATTTGAGCAGGACCTTTAGCTCGCCAATGATCACCCTCTATGTCGGCGGAGCAAACAACATCGAGAAAGGCGAATTCTACATCCACGAGGAAAAGCTGGTCGAGCATAAATATTTCGCTATTGCTCTCCAAAAGGATACTTTTATAGAAGGTAGAACCAGGAGCATCAATTTCGAAGAGGAAGATCCAGCCTTGTTCTCTCATCTAGTTGAATACATCTATAAAGGCGACTTCAATTTCCATTGTGAGCCGTCTATTGTGCGCCTCATGGCAGAAGCCCCAATCCTCAGATACACACCTGATTGGGATGCGGCTGTTGTCTCGGGAGCCGCCACTGCTACGCCAGAGACGACAGAAGGTTTCAATGTTTTGACGCAGTTGTTGTGTTTGGGAGATCGATATGATATCGACGGGTTCATGGACTGCGTGTTGGAGAAGATCAAAAGCTTTCCCATTGGCCCGGAGGAGGTTACGATGCTTGCTTATACTGTTCTTGTATCGCTTCCGACCATAGGTCACGATGATGCACTTCGTATATTCTTGGTTGAGCAAATACGACTTAATTTGCCACGCCTTGACTCTTTCAGGGATTCCATAATAACTGAGACAGAAGATACAAGGTTGAAGATGATGGATATCTTGACTGAGGATGTATCGGTAGCCCGTGCTTCATTCATTACAAACACAGTGAATATGAGTTTGAAGGTTGCGGTGTGTATTCGGGATGTTACGCTGGAGGAAAACCTCGCGAAGTATGGCAGTGATGATCTGGATTCAGTCAAACTTGGGGCAGCAATGATTGGAGATTGGTTTGCAACGCCTGGAGTAGTGAATAGTGGCTTAATGACTGCCAGGGTTGGACATTCGAGTATTGCTCTACCGGCTGATGCATTCCAACTACTGAGGGGGGCTGATTTCCGTCAAAATCTGAGGTGATCTAGACCTGGACTTCTTCCATGGAATGCCTCAGACTTAGACGCCAGAACAGACCCGCTCTCCATGTTACGGTCAGCAATACAACAAATATTAAAGCATTGAACAGGATATCTTTAGTGCAATGTGAAATTCGTCGGTGTGGTATATGTATATGAAAGCAACATACCCATCATTGTCGGAGGCAATGCAGACAGAAGTGGAACATCCCTCTACTATGTCCGCCAAGACAAGCTCATGCCACTGCGGTATTTCGAAGCGGTAACTAAGTATCAAATAATAATGCAATTATTCGATCTATTAGAAATATGAGGGGCTCAGCGGGGGTTGGACGTCATATATTGCTATATAAGCTTTCTATATAGATTATAGTTCCAGAATTTTTGTTCGTGAAAAGTGGGAATTTTAAATATTTTTTATAAATAAATCTAAGCTTTTAATATGCAATAAATAAATTCTTAATTTGTTTATTATTTAATTTGCTTTAATTTTTTAATATTTTCTTATAAAACAAATTTTAATTTTTTAATTTAAAAGTTCAAATTTTAGATTATGTAAGCTTAAAAATTTTTAAATTTACGTAATTTTTTTCCCTAACGNAATTTAAAAATTAAAAAATCGAAATAAAAAAATAAAAAAAAAAAAAAAAAAAAAATTAAGCGTGCCCAATTAAATAATACTTTGAAATTATTAAAAATAATAAAAAAATAAAAGATTAAAAATAGAATTATTTTATAATCAATTATAATTGCATTTTTATATTAAAATAAACCAGCCAAGCGCTCGATTTAAATAATAAAATTTAATATATAAGCAATATTAAAAAAAGCATAATTGCTAATTAAATTTTAAAATAAAAATTGCAAAAATTAATAGCTATATAAAAAAATTGCACGGCTATAAAACCTATAATTAATAATTAAAAAATTTATTTAATAAAAGTTTTTTATTAACAAAGTTTTATTAATTAATTATATTCGCAAATAGAAAAGCAAATGTTTTTTATTATATTAATAAAAAAAGCAATTTTTTATAAAAAAAACATTATAATAAACTTATTAATTTTAATAAAATTAAAATATTTATAAATTATTTGAACGATATAATTAAGCATTTTAAAATTTATTTTTCAAAATATAAATATATTATATTATTAAGCAGGATTATTATTAAGAAAAGCATAAATAATAAAACGATTAATTTAAAGCTTCGGAATTATATTATTGGATCGCAAAATACAATAAACATAGCCTTAAATAAAAAATTAAGAAATAAACTAAAGAAAATAAACGCCCTATCAGAAACGATCGAGGTAAAAGCAGAACCAAAACTAATAATAATATAAATTAAAATTTTAACTTTTATTTTATTAGCCGATATTTTTATATTTATAAAAGATAATATGCTTAATAAAAATGCTTTTGCTAAGGATTAATTTAAGGAACCCAAAATAAACAAATTATTTAAGCCAATAATTAAGAAAATAATTAAAAAGCTTATTAATCCGCAAAATGTTAAAATGCAAAACGAGCTATTTGCAAATTTATAAAACGAAAAAAAAATATAAATTAGTTCGCAAACCAAACCTATTGCTAAAAAATTTATAAATAAAATATTAAATATTATAAAACCTTTTTGATATTTTTTAAGATCGAATTGGAAAAAGTTAGGATTGGATTTAAAAAACGAGCAAAGCAATATAAAAAAAAATTTAAGCAATAATAATATAGCTTTTGATAAGCAAAATTAATAATTAAAACTTTAATAAATTAAAAATTATTTTAAATAATAATTTAAAAAAAGCTTTTTTTATAAAAGTTATAGCTAATATTTAAATTTTTTAAATATATAAAAAAATAATTGAAGGCAATAAGTATACAAACAAATAGCGTGAAGCAATAGCCGAGGAAATATTATTTTTATATATAAATAAAATTTTTTCGAAAAATTATAATATCGAAAAAAAGCTAATCTTATTTTTTTTAAATAGGTTTATATAATTAAAATAATTTTTNAAAAAAAAATCGAACGATTTAAAGCACGTTTAATAGCAAAAAGATTTAATTAAATATATAAATAAGATTATAATTAAACATTTGCACCAACGATTCGAATAAATATATTAAAATTATTCCTAGCAATAATAATAGCAAAAAATTTGGAATGCCGCTAATACAATATTAAAAATGCTTTTATAAAATTATATTTAAAAAAAAAAATTTATATGAAATTATTACAAAAAATTTTTATAAAAAAAAAATTGGGTTTGGCAGATATTAAAAAGCTTTTATAGATTTAAATAAGCTGCTAAAGACTGGAACTAATTAATTAAAAATAAGCTTATTAATTAGGGTTTTATTTTAAAGTTAAGCAAAGCCTTATATATTTCCGTATAAAAAAAAAACGTTAAACTTTTTGTTTATATTAATAATATTATTGTTGTTATAAAACAAAAAAAAAAAATTTAATTAGTTTTATAAAAAGCTATTAGCAAGATTTAACGCCAAAAATTAAAAAAAAAAATTAATAAAATTTTTGACGCTAAAATTATTTATAATAACCAAAACCAAATTTTTAAAATTAATTAGGAACAATATTTTATTAGCGTACTCGACAAGTTTGGAATTATTAAAAAATTCTTCAAATTAAAGAAAATTTTAGTTAGAAAATACGAAAATTTATAATTTGCAAATAATAAAAATAAGCGAATTAATATTTTTAAATATTAATAAGCAATTGAAAATTTAATGTACGCAATAATATTTATAAGATTCGATATCGCGTTTATTTTTAAAAAGTTAAATTAATTTATAAGCGATCTAGCAAAGCATTACGGCTATGTATTTAAGTTATTATTTTAATATTTGAAATTAATAATTACGATAAGATTTCGCTTTGCTTTAGGGAAAGAATATAAGAAAGCTATATTTTATTTAAACGCTAATTAAGCAGGCAATAAAATTAATTAAAGAAATATATTAAAAAATATAGCTATGTTTTTTAATAAATTAATATTATAATTAAGCAAAAAGCAACGCTTAGTAGCTATATTAAGTTATAAATCAAAATATATAGCTTTTGCAAGTTATCCAAAGTTAAAACAATAATTTATTTAAATATTTAAAAATTTGGAATTTGCCAAATATATTAGCAAAAATATCGAATTAATATAAATATTAAAAAACAATTAAGAAATTATTGCTTTAATTAAAAATGCATATTTTAATAAGCAATTTAAATATATAAATATTGCATATTACTTTATTCGTAACCTAATAAAGCAGAAATTTCTAAAAATTAATTATATTCCAATAATAAAAATAATTATAAATAATTTAACCAAGCCGCTCGAATAAATAGCGTTCAAAAAATTTAAAAACCAAATAAATTTAATTGAAAAACCAAAGAATAAATTTTAAAACTTAAAAAAAAAAAAAGCAAGAAAGTTTTTAGCTTTTATATAAATAAAAAAAAAAGAATTACGTAAGCTTAAAAATTTTTAAGTTCACGTAACCTAAAATCCAAGCTTTCAAAATAAAATTTTTTAAAGAATTAGAATCTGCCCTATAGGGAAGTATTAAGAAGTTAGTGCAGATTAGGTAATATGCTAAATATAAATTAGCTTATTATATGCTAAAAGCTTCGATTTACTCCGGTAAAAAATCTTAAGCTTCAAACTCCCAAAAACAAAGATTTTGGGACTGATCAAATAGTTAAAGTTAAGCTTATATAATAATATATAAAGTTTAACCTATGCTGAGCCCCTCATATTTCCAATAATTTTTATATTTTTATTAAATATAAAGTTTTAAATATTAGTTATATATTAATTGGCAATAATTAAATTTATTGCTTTATATTTTAATTTAAATTAAATTTAAATAGCAAAAACAATCTTATATTTATTAATTAAAATTACGTTATTTTTTTTTAATTTTTTGATAATTATTTCGATTGCTTTAGCATTGTTTTAATTTTATATTTTTGCTTTTTTTAAATTTTATAATCCGTCAAGTTATTTAAATTAATTGGTAATATTAGCAATTTTATTAATATTATCTGCAAATATAAATAGCATATTTATTAATAACTTAATATTTTCTTTTTGCTAAATTTATGCAAATTCAATTTTTATTATTTTGATAATATAAAATATTTTTTTATTTTTAATTTTTATTTTTGTTCAACAAAATTAATTTTTATAATTATTTTTCGTAAGCGTTAATAAATATTTGTTATTTTTTCCTATTTTATATTTTATATAAATCGACGCATAATATTTTAATTTGTTAATTATTTAATATATATAAAAATTATATTTGTTTTATTACTTGCAAATAGCTTTTTTTGAATTTTGTTTAATTTTGTTTATATATGTTGGATTACTAATTAAATATTATGATTAGTAATTATATAATTGGTAATATAAGTGGCAAAGTAGCAAAGTGGCAAAGTGGCAATATTACTAATATAGGATTTCTAAGCAATAGAAAGTACTAGAAAGCTATATTATTAATACTGCTTTATAAGCCATGGAAAGCCCTAGAAGCTTTTATTTTATTATATATAGAGGGCTATGGGTTAGCTATATGCCCTCATGTCAAGTCAAAATCAATCTCTAATTCGAACTCTTATTATTAAGCTTATTAAGCAATTCCCATATTATAGACCATTCCAAAATCCCCACAATATAAAGCTTTTTTTAAAAATTTTAATTTTGTTCGATTTGTTCGGTTTATATAAAGCTTCCTTTAAAGATTTTAATTTCGTTCGATTAATTCGTTCGATTAATTCGTTCGATTTATTTGTTCGGTTTTATTCGTTCGATTTGTTCGGTTTATAAAAGCTTTCTTTAAATATTTTTAAATTTATATAATTGCTCGTTCGGTTTATTTGTTTAATTTTGCTTTAGTAAGAAAATTATATTTAATATATATCGAATTTTATAATNTATTAGAAAATATAAGGGATTTAGCGGGGGTTGACGTTATATATTGCTATATAAGCTCTTTATATAAATTATAATTTTAGAACTTTTGTTCGTGGGAAAGTGGAAATCTTAAATATTTTCTTTAAATGAATTCAAGCTTTTAGCATGCAATAGGTAAATTCTTGACTCGTCTATTACTTAATCTGCACTAACTTTTTAACATATTTTTAAATTATTTAAATTTTTATAAAATTTATTAAATTAATATATGGCAGCAATCGATTAAGCGTTAAATTATATAATATTAACAAAATAGCTAAAAAATAAAATTTTACAAAAATATTAATATAAAAAAAAAATAATTTTTTATTTTCTAAATAAATGCATTATATATAAATAATTTTTAAACGAAATATAGCTTTGCCAAATTTATATTTTAGTTTTATAAAAATTTATTATATTGGAAATTTTATAAATAAAAAACAATAATTATTTTTAGCACCGAGGCCAAATTTCTAAAAGCTAATGCTATCGATAAAAAGTTAATATAATAAAAATATTTTTTTAAAAATATTTAATTTAATTTAAAAAAAAAATTTAATTATATTTATTAATAATTAATAAATGCTTAGAATTTTAATTATAAAATTATTACGTTTTATTATTAAATTTCGATATATCGATATTTACCAAATATAGCTATAACAAAAAATTTAAAATAAAACGATCGTTATAAAATAAATATTTATTAATAATATAATAGCTAATAAATTAATTAAAATATTGCCAAATTAAAAATTTAAATATTTCGTCGAATAGCTTAAATTTATTAATTGCAAATTAAAAATTTTTAAATAGCTTCGATATTGCCTAATCTAAGAAAATATATTAAACCAAAAATCGAAGGCACCGAGGCCACCGAGGGCATCGAGGCAATAAATTTATTTTTAATTTATTAATTTTTAATTTAATTATTTCGTTCCAAAATAGAAATATATTTACATATAAAATAAAATCGATAATCGAATTAATTTCATTTATTTATTATAAATAGCTCCTATAGAACCCTTCTAAAGGGTCAGAATTAACACAATTCCCATTCTTACATATTGGAGCCAAAGTCCAACAAGTCCAAACTTAGCTTCTTTTCACCACCACTAAAGTACTTGTGGTCCACAAAGAAATGCATATATCCTTTGATCTTACAAACCTAATAAGTTCTACTTGAAATAAATACGATATTTTTATGACGATAAAGTTTGAGAGTAAAATATTTTATATTTGTCGACAAGCAAAAGGAATAGGAGAACCAAAACAGAACCAATCGAAATAGTTGGTGAAGTAATGAAGATATAGAAAGAAAAAAAAAAATAAAGCAGCATAAATCTTTTCCAAGCTCGAAAGATCTCTTCATAATCGCTTCTTGAGCTCAAAACTAATCTCGCAAAATTTCAAATTCAAAGATTATAACCTAGAAGGACCTCGCTAGTCGCAGTTCATAACCCCACTTAAATATGAAGCCGAACTTCTATAACCCATAGGAGATATAAACAGGCACTAGAACAAAAATAAACGGGCATCAATAGCTATCATAATCGCTGTCATTAGTCGTTATCAGCGAGACTTCTATTGTCTTCAAGATTCTCAGAATTCGCATTTTCAGTTGGATGTTGCTCCCACCTGTAATTGCCCAAATGGCGAGAAGGAAGTGTAATATAACAGAGTGAAGAAGCCACAATATATTTGGGAACAATTATTTACTATAAGAAATATATTCCATTTACTATAACTCGATTCATTCCACTTATTTAGTATAAATAGCTACTTTAGGATCCTCCTAAAGGGTCAGAATTAATCCAATTTCCATTTCTCACTTATTGGGCCAAAAAAAGTCCAACATCGGGTAAAGCTTTCTAACGAGTAAAGTAGGCGCGGCGGCTAACGACACCTTAGCGATAGGACGGACAACAGCCCTGAATTCTTAGCAACAAGTACACATTAATCATTCTTGTCCATCATCCTCCATTCCCAATGGCGATTCAGATCCTCTCAGACTTGCATTTGGAGGCTCCAAAAGCTTACGATTTCTTTAACATTATACCGAAGGCACCTTACCTTGCACTTCTTGGCGATATCGGCAACGTCGCGTCACATAAGGACGATTACCTTGCCTTTCTAACTCGACAGCTCAATCAATTCCACGCTGTGCTCTTCATCCCCGGGAATCATGAAGCTTACTATTCAAACTGGCCCGAAACCCTCGACATTCTTCTTACTTTTGAAAGAGACGTTCGCAACAACGCGTCGCTCGGGGATTTTATCCTACTCGATCGTGCGGTCTACCGGATGCCAGACACCAATGTTGTCATCCTTGGATGTAGTCTATTCTCTTTCATCCCCGCTGAAAATCGTATGGCAGTCAGTCTTGGGCTTAATGATTTCTTCCTTATTAACGACTGGGATATCGACTCGCATAACGAAGCGCATAAGCGGGACATTGCCTGGCTTAACACACAGGTTGCTAAGCTTGAGCAGTCTGACGTGCGTATTATGATATTCACGCATTGGAGTCCATTACAGGATGCCCGTGCGATTGATCCAAGGCACGCTACTAGTTCGATTACGAGCGCCTTCTCAACCGACTTGTCTGAGGAGAAGTGCTTCCAAAGTAAAAATGTTGAATTATGGGCATTTGGGCATACGCACTATAATTGTGACTTTACATTCGAGCGGAAAGAAGGGGCCGGATTATTAAGGCTACTTGCGAACCAGAGGGGGTATTACTTTGCCCAGGCCGACGGATATGACGGAGGAAAGACAGTCGATATTAGCGACAGTATATAATCTTATAAATATAAAGTATTTGTAAAAAGTACTCAATGAGGACTCCCTACCTCCTGGTACAAATAAATTATAATCTGGCTATGTGAACACTAATAGGGACGGATTATAAAAAGTGGATTTCTGGGTGCCGAGTAGACAGAGGGTTGGATGGAGGAGTAATGGGAGAAATAGGTTGATAAGTCTTCAGGTTTATTCAGAGGGAGCGATCCAAAGGCCTGGAACTAGTGTGATCGTGAGCTATCACAGGCGATGTATATCGTTGCAAGAGAGGTTGGACATCAATAGTCGCTCGTTCCTGTGGTATATGAATTGCATATTGGATCTTGTTCACGGCCAGGTCTCTAGAGCACGCCCCTCCCTCCCCCACCCCAGGAGCATATTAGGGACATAAAAATGCGATAAGCTGCTGAATGGCCAGTGGGGATATGCTAATCAATTGAAAAGACTGTTACATAAAACACCAGACCATCACCTGGCCTCAACAGCAAGATTCTCTAACAGTGTTGGAACGAGACCTCAAATCTACCGACGTCTATTCCTGCCTGAACTCGACTACATAATCCGCCATCCTATCCGCAAACAGTCCAGCGAATTCAAACTCCCAAGCAAACTAAAGTTTTAAGGATCTTAAACTGTGAATTATGCCAGATCTTTCAGAATCGTTTGTGGCATCCATTGCGCTAGCTCTCAACTCGGCCCAGATTCCGTGTGTTCTTTGGGGCCATTATCTTCTAAATGTTCATGGTGTACCCTCTGCTATTGCCGTATGTATCTATTAACAAATGATGCCCCAAAATACGAACTAACGCATTATAAGTCTATTGACTTTGTCATTCCGGATAGCTATCTGTCGACTAGCATTCAGGTTCTCACTCACTTAGACAATCTTGCGTCATGTCCAGATCTAGAGATCTGTCCCGCTAGCTCGCGATTAAGGCAAACACCGCCACCAATCTTTCACGTCCACATAACAGACTTAGAAGTCACAGTATCTCTCTATTTGCAATCCGAGACTCTTTGGTTTCTAACACCTCTCGACCGGTCTCTCGCAGCCCCAAAAGAAGTCGAGCTTCCCTCATCTTTTGTGTTTGTGTCCGATCAAACTATCCTTCCACCCTGGCGGCCGGGTCGGGGTTCGGGATTCTTCAAGCCAGGCCAATATCCTGTTATCATCCCTAAGTCTTATGTCTTATTAGAAGCCTTTATGCTTCTATACGCCCGAGACTGGGATGAGCGCATTGGTGACTTCTCAATGGCCATGATTGCGTACATTGAGCAGTACGTCGACGAAGATGGATTTCTGGAAACAGAGCAGCTTTCGGAGCCCTTCTTGACATTCTATAAGGAGCTCAGAAAGGGGGGAAAGCCCCTCCGCCAATGGACAGAGGAATTAGAAGAGGCTGTTCGGATACTTGAGGATTCTAGATCAGAGGCAGAAACTACACCTTTGTCACTGTTACAAGCATGCAAACAGACGAAGCCCTAAGGCTCAAGAATTGGATTGCCAATAAAGCAGCTCTGCTTGCCTTTCCGTTTAACGGATTTGGCATCAGGTCTCGCAATTAATACAAAATTGTAGGACTCCTTGATTTTATGAATCTCAATATAATACATGTCGCAGCAAAATAGAATATTAATCGTGATCTCAAAATATATAAATCTTGTCGTAGAAGATAGGCGCGCGCCGTACGAGTTAACTTAATATCACATTATTTCCATGAAGGAAACTTCGGTGGGAAGTTCTTGGAACCTCTTGGAGAGAATGAGTCAGGCGCGACTTTCTATTTGCAAACAGGCAGAAAGGAATCTACAGACGAGTGGCTTCGTCATTTCTGGTTGGAAGGCTAGCTTATCAGCCCAAAAGTGAAGAGAATCAAACATTCATTGCTCAACGGATGCCGTTTGTAGACGAGGGTGGATACTGTTTCTTTCTTCCGCAACCATGAGTTCCATAGATGCATAAGAGTCGATCGGAAGATAATATAGATAATGATTCGTTCCGTTCTACCCAAGTGTGATTTGACTTGATCCATTCCCATGTCCCCTGCAACTTTGACTGGATTTTGTTATTATTAAAATCGTTAAAGTTCGGTACATTGAACTAATTTTGGCATCCGGCTCTCTGCTCACCTAGAATATTTATTAGCAAACTCAAAATCATCTTGGGAATCCAGAACTTTACGTGTACGGAACTCAGAGGCTCGTAGCAATTCGATCGCCAATGTAATATGGTCGACGATCTTTGTTCGTCTCTTAATACGGTCAAATATATCTGCAGATTTCGTTTCGAAGGGGCGTTCGAATGTTCTAGTCATCCTGACTGTATGGCATGTATATTTAGTGATGCTCGCTCAGAGGGAAGAAGAGCTTACCTATGGAGTTCCGTTCAAATAAATGGAAAGCGCGAACTGAAAATTCCATAAAATTGGTGAACATGTCCAACAAAACTACGTGCAAGGTAGGATTTGACTGCAATTGTTGATAAAATTCGAATCGAGGACGATTCTTTGCTATTATCTTCTTCAATTTAGCGATTTTTTTGGCGGCATAGGCGTTATCTTTCGAGACCTAGCCTTGTCAACAAGTGGAAATCTTTAAAAGATATAAATTATACTTTGAGGACAAATTTGATAGGCGCCTAAAGCGGGTAGCCCATCGTAGCTTGAGTTTGCACTATGACATTAACTACATTAGAGAGATTCTGTAGAGACAGCGTGTAATGCTGGGAGTTTTGAAGTATTCGTGTAGATTCCTTGGATTTATAGCTACGTCCGTTTTGTGCTGCAGATTGGAGGACATCCATTATTGAAGCGGACTTCTTGATGTATCCTTGAAAGGTCTCCTTGTCACTTGGGAGATGAGTGAAGGCTAACGGGTCTCCTATATTACTTGCTGCTGAAGTGATATACTGGAACCTGTAAGCCTTGTGGTTGTGTGACCAAACTATTTGCTTACCTTTGCTGTGAAAGATCAGATGGAGTAGACATTGTTCCCATGGTTGTTTGATTTACTTGGCTGAAGGTTAAGCTTTGGGAATAGGACATGTTAATGATTCGGAAGATGAGTGGCTGTGATGTGCTTGCCTTGTGGAGGCTGAATTGCAGATTAAATATGGGTGATTAAGAATTTGCATTTGTAGATTCCGCCGCCCAGGGGGTGCTATTGTCACTTTAATTTTCAAAAGATAAGTGAAACGGGGCAGATCACCAGTTTTCTAGATATCTCGCATCATGTTGCTCATAACTGCTGCATGCCAACCTGTTTTTCTTTCCACTACGTATAATCAGAGTAAGGTCTAACTAACAGTCGTGGAGTACTTACGTTAAAGGCAACCTGAACATCCCTGAAAAATGGCTCTCCAATAATCCACAAATCTGCCATCCCATTCTGATCAATGTCATTCGGGCCCTTTGAGTTGGCTACACCCATTCTTGATTCCACTACGATCCCAATGCAATACCCGCTTCCCATCGCCATCCTACCAAGACTAAATCTTCCTCCTGGACTAAATGTCCCTTTGTCATTCTTCCCCTTCAAAACATGTGCCTTAAAAGCACTAAATTCCATGTGTATCTGTGGAGGACTGAAACATGGGTACGCATGGAATTGGTCATAAGGCGGCAACAGCTGGCGACTCCCGGAGATGGATGCGTAGAAGGATCTGGCAGCTAGTGGAGGTGCGATAATGAATGGGGTATTGATCTGTAGTCTATCAGTCAAGGGGTGAAAGGAAACTAAGGATCAGGACAGATACATCAAGTGTAGCAGGTTGGTTCATCAGGATGTGATCCCCATTGACCCAAACTCCTCGCATGAGTATTTGCCACCAACCATCTGCTCCTTGCACCTTACTCCACTTCCAAATATCAGCATGTATGGCTTCCTGATCGTCAAATTTTCTGCCCCAATCTGAACTTTCGTCGCGGTTTCCATTGTCGGGAATTGCGAGCCTATTCAATCCATCCGCTATTTCCCTTTCGACTCTTTTCACTGCAGCTGACGATGTACCACCAATGCTAAATAATCCATCTCTCCCATTCAAAAGCATAACAGACCAAATTGGTGTATCAATGATGTCTTTCTCGATCAACTGCTCCAGCAATGAAATAGTTTTTGTTTGACTAAGTGACGCCGAAGGGGCAAGACCAAGATACGCACCCGAAGGAAGCAAAGATCTAACCCCTGAGCAAAGCAAGGAGGTTAGAAATTGTATATTTTGCAAGTTCTTGGAGTATACGCCAGCTCTAGAGACACCATATAAGAGCAGATGATGAACACATTCCTTTCGAGACAATGACAGAGTTGGGCTTATTGTCGGGAGACTTACATTGTTTCGACGGTCTGCAGTGCGCGAAAGAAATGGAAACCGACCTCTGAACAGTCGGTAAAAGCACGTTGTCTGTCGGCTCTCTACAAGTCGGGAACTCCAGCGGTCGTTCCGAATCCCCTATTAATCATCAGGTTATCCATCCAATATCGCCTCCCAAAACAATATCCACTCACTATAACTGCTACTCTTAAACTCCCAAAACCAACTCCCCTTCCTACTACTCGTAGAAAACAAAAACCAATCTTTTGTCAACATGTCGATATCCATATCGACTTGCTGCGCAGGTTCTCCAATTTTTAAATTCGCAAACCAATTCCCTTCCCGTCCTACTTCTCCTAATAGCACAGAGGAGCCTTGAGTCCCATAGTTGCGATTGGGCTTTCGGACAAGTTTGTTGTTTTGGAAAGTGCGGTGCGTATTGTTGTACCGGGATAAGGTGGCTTCCAAAGTGGCGAGGAGGTAGGTTAGGTTGGCGGCGGAGGGGGAGGGGAAGCTCCCGCTTCGACGTGTGAGAGGGTAGTGGATTGGGGGGTGGGTTGACGGTGATGATGATATGATGGGAAGGAGGGCTAGCAGGAGCATAAATGTGTGCATTTCGGTCTCGGATTGGGCCGTAGCTATGAGGGATTGGAATTGAAGAAGGGTGGTAAACTAATGGAGAAATGGAAGTTGTGAGTGTTGCTTTGGTCAATCGAACCACGTGACGCCCTTTCTGAATCCAGGATTGAAGATGGACACACTTGAGAGCACTACCTTAAGCTGAGCTTCTATTGGTCAAGAGGTAACTAGAGTTGCTGCTATTTCTAGCCAATTCATCACAGACTTATGAGTCTGCGACATTGAATTTGAAAAGGGCAGGCATAATAAATTATATTCTGTAGATAGATTTTTTATTTCCAAGAATTTTTCGGGCCCATCTGCTCCTTGAGCATGACAAATGGATCTGATGCACCGTGAGCCTGATCAATATGAAATTGAACGCACAGAAGCAAATCCAAACACGAAGGTAGGATATAAACCGAGCATGAAAGATATTTTACAAGAAACCCCAAGCATTGAAACTCATCATTCGTTACGCAGTCGCTTCTCATCATCTCTTCACTACTAAATTCAGGCAATCCAGGACCTAGTCCTTATTAGTTGTGATACTGATCTAGTTTGAACGAGGAACTTACTCCTTCGGAAATAACACCTTGGTTGTGAAGGTGTTTACTTATTCTTTTCACTAGCTCCATTTGCTCTTCTGGGGTTAATCCGATGATCGCGGTTTCGATCACGCCTCCAAGTGATACTTTGTAGACAGCAATAAAGCTGTGATAGTACATATAAGCAAAGAAACCCATGATAAACTGACAGTCCATCCGATCGGTAATGCCACCATGTCCAGGTATCGAATCACCGAAATCCTTAATCTTGAAAGTACGTTTGAGACCAGAAGCGAAGAAACCACCAAATGGAGCGATAAGGGATGCGAATGTCGCAAATACAAGGATGTGTACTTGCATTGGTGCCATCGAAAAGGATTTGATGACAGGGAACCAGATTGGGAGGTGGTAGACATGAGGAATAAAAACGGGATTTGGTGTGCACTCGAGACCAGTCCAGATATTGGCACCAAGGTCCTGGTAACTTGTTAATATTGAAGTTTGGCAGCCAGGAGGTTTCTTACGTTAACTGGGCAGACGAAGTATTTGTATCTCATCAAAACGTTCGTCATCCCAATACCGAAAATGACTGTCAAAACCCAAGCTCCAACAAATCCCTCCACTGTCTTCTTGGGTGATAACTTGATAAGTTGAGTCCTTCCAAAAGTAATTCCGCAAATATATGCAAAGATATCATTGCAAATAACCAGCGACACTGGGAGGAAGAACCAGATCATCCCCTCGAAGACATTATTCATAATAAAATGGGCCTGAACAACGATTAAGTATAGAGCCATATGTGTCCATGCGAATTGGGTGAATTGGAATCGATAGTGCCCTGCCTGCAAGGATGCAACAAAAAAGACGAATCCTATCACATGTTAGTAGCTGGTAGGAATTTCGTGGAGGGTTCCTACCAATAACATAGAGCATAAAGCTGATGAATCGGTGATGCGTTGCAAAAGGCAACAGAACTTTGTCCACCAGCACAATATGCTTGAAATAATAAATAACGCTCTCGCCGTATAAAAAGTACATGGTGGTTGCTAACCAGTACCAATTCAAAGCCTTGGTAAAGCGCAATCTTCGAGCTCGACTGGGCACATTCGCTATCGCGATGACTTCCTTAAAAGACACTATTTGTACCGCCGTCACTATCGCAATGATATAGATATGTCCCATGAACATGGCGCCAAAAAAGGCCCCTATCATCACGAACGTCCATATCGATCTGGTGATGAAAGTCGCCTTCTTCTGCTCATATTCGGATATTGGAGCTTCTTCCTTCTGGTGGCAGATACCGATTAGCCTATGCTCCCGAGCAATGTATCAAGTATTCTTACAAGTGGAGAAATATGCCCATCTCCGGGCCTCGTGGGGGATCCCGGTTCTGACGGGCCTTCACTGATATCAGAGAAGCCATCCGCGCTCGAACTGTGTCCATTCCCATTCCTATGATTGAACTTGATCCCTCGACGTGGTTTCGCCATTGTGTTGGGCTATGTGCGCGAGTTGAGGTAATCCGAAGCTTCCTGAGATGTCGACGGTCGGAGTCCTTGTTTCGCGATTGTTGGCCGGCTCGCCAAGACGGAATTTTAAAACTCTCTTTCAGTGTCTCTCCTCACATTTACACTACTCGTGACTTCGCCTGCCCCGTGTAGAGAGAATGGGAGGGATTGCAGAATTTGCAGAGAAGTAGAAGTGGATGGATTGAATGGTCGTGAACGTGGCGCGAACCAGCCAAAGATGAAAGTGAATGGCTTGGCAACGTACTACGTCAGCCTAAAGACTCCATCCAGCCTGTCAGCTTGTGAAGATTGCATAGAAAGGGGCATAGTTTAGCAAATCTGCTTACATCATACAGGGGAATATCAAAAATTATTATAGTTATGAACAATCCCTAGAATATCTGATTCTCCGAAGCTCTGTCTATGATCCATCGACGTATTTGAATCAGAGTACTGTAAACTAAACCCTGGTGGTCCCTGAAGTTTGTTTATCCACCCCACCATGTACAGTACGTCAGGCCACCAATGCTTCAGTTATCAACACATATATTCCGTATATTTTTCTGAGCAACGTTGCCTCGATTTCTCACTACGATTTCTGGTAATTGTGGCTCACTAGTCCAGAACCGATAGCCTGTTCACTAGTTTGAATCTAGTTAACATCCAGTCTCTAACCTTACTTGTAGTCTCGACAGGAGAAGTTGTGACTGGTTCAGGATTAAGCTTCGTCTGAAATCAAGATGGACGAAGATGGACGAAGATGGACGAAGATGATAGAATTATTTAAATAAATCTGTGAATCATGCTTTGGCAGTCATATCTGTCATATCTCGCACAAGTAAAAATTGGAAGCGGGGGGTCCGGGGGGGAGAATATGCTTCTACATACAAGTTGTGCTCAATCGAGCTACTCTATGTTCTCATCCACTTCCTTACCTAGATTCTATATCAACGATCTTCTCAAGTGCCCAATATGGCGCACAATCTCGTCTAACCCGTGGGTCCTTGATCTCGTCGACTAAATGCTTGCCTCTTACAATGTGAACAGTCCGTAATCCATTCTTATGGAACATCCACTCAATGTAATCAACCATATCACCCCGTCTAACCCTAAGTCCTTTTCTGGCAACTTCCATAGTGTCTTGAGGTTGAGCTTTCCATTTAATTACCATTTTAACATAGAAATGTTTATTGACTCTAAGCGACAAAATTCAGCTGGCCTGCGTGATGCAGTTAGTTTTTGAGCGAAGAGAATGATATTTCCGAGGCAGTAGTCCTGGGTTTTCAAGATTCTCTGATGCTGGGGAGGCAGGCCGTATTTCAGAATTTCTTGTGTTTGGTCCTGCTCATACTCCTTCCAGGGTGCAACTGGGTTATGATAGTCTAGCTAGACAAGTATTAGCATATTATGGTCACGCAACGTCTAGAATACTTATGGGATGAGCGACCGACATCTGTTCCGGAATACTTCCATAATAAGTAGGGAAGATTGACAATCAGTGCAAAGGAATGTTAAGTACACAGATCGGATACGACCTACCTCGTTGTGCTCCTAAGATATCGATAGCAAAGGCTCTCCTAAGCGCAATTTCAGTTTTAAGATCTCATAAGCAAACAGAAGAGAGACAGAGCAAAGTAATATTCAGAATTTATTATTCTTTGTCTCGCAATCAGCAATCAGAACCGTAGTGGTGAGCAACAGGAGCATCTCTTCTGAGAACTAGGGGCGTCTTTGCAACCATTGTATGCTAATTTAGCAGGCTTCTCGCAGTGAACGCACTGCATGGCATAGACTAGTAAGGTAAGGGTGCTGCAGAAGATGAGGCTAAAGGAGGAAATAAGATATTTCGTCGTTAAAGGTTAATATCGAAATCGAGATTCACTTACTAGCAAGCTGATCAGCAACTCACTGGCATTCAACAGATGAGAGTTGAATTAACCAAGGAAACGTCTGCAAATTCATAAGGTACTATAAACCGCAAAGATAAAAGCAGGATATAGAAATCAGACAGTAAGACTACCTCCATTGTGAATCCAAGACAACATTTTCAGAATAACTATGATCTCCAAATCCCAGACTGATTATGCAGGCTCACACAATACCATGAGCCTGAATTCGTATCCCGCAGAATGGTTTTATTTGCAGAGATCAAAGGCATGTAATTGAAGACGGTTGGACATCATCCATGGTATTCGAAAAACGGTTTGTTCAAATTTGCATCGAGGTGTGGAAATAAGACTATACCCGTAGTATTTCTACGTGTTTGATAATGACACGCTGGGCGGAATCTAGCCGCGTCCAGCGAGCGCGGCTTCAGATTGCAAATAGTCAACAAAACTATACTCCTTAAATGAAGACTCTATGGGATGGCAGATCGTGATGACGGAGATAATCTCTTCTCCGACAATGGTCTGGACGATTTGCCTCTAAACGCTCTTGAAGAACTTGAGCACAATGCTATCCAATTTACCCAGAACGACGTCCATGGAAAGGCAGCTCCGTCCTCAGATTACGGTGACTTCGACGAGGATGACTTTGATGATGCGGTCGTAATTGATGAGACCAGAGGTGCTCCTGCTGCCTTTCAGGCCGGCCATCGAAATGCAACTCCTAGCAGACACCCTCCAAGCAGCAACCACAGCCTTGCAAATAGGCCGAGAGAGATCCCCCTACCATCGCTCTTCCACCAAGCCAATTCTGAGTATAAATTAGTCCCAGTTCAAGAAAATGAGTCGATGGATGCTCGGCAGGGTAGCTACCCAGCAGCAGATATCAATGTGGAAAATTTGCAGAGGCAATTGCAAGAGGTGGGGTCTGTTGAGCGGTTCTTTCTATACTATGCTAATGCTTTCCCCAGTTGCTCGAAGAAAGAAATACACTCAAGCAAGATCTAAATGCAAAAGCTGGCGAAATTTCAATTGTGCGGAGTAAGAACGAGAAGATTGTCAAGGAACATGAACGAGAGTTAACAGCTATTCGAAAACTCAATGCGGATATCCTAGCGAAACAACAAAAAGCGTTGGAAGCTGCCAAAATTGCCGAAAAAAATGCTGCTGTAGAGAGAGATTTCATCAAACGAGATCTACAAGAACAAGCACAAAGAACGCAGAGATTGAATAAAGCCAAGGAGGCTGGAAAGAAGGTTGTTTCCGGTGTTACGACACCAAAAAGGCCGAACCGTCCATACAGAGATGGCTTCGATGATGACGAAATTGAGCTTATTTCTCCTTCGAAACTTACTCCGTCCAAGTTTCAGAAACGTTCTCCAGCGAAGCCAGGGGCCAAACGGAAACGCAAGGCTATTGAAAGTCCAGCTGGTGCTTTGGATGTGGTACAGGCGGAAGAAGCACGTCCTGAATCTACTCAGCAAAACCCGACTCTACCGCAGGAGACAATAGAACGACTGAGGAGACAAGATGATCGATTTGATGTAAGTCCATTCCACAGATTTTGATACAGAAGTTGACGTGGAAAGTTCATTGGGATTATACTCGACCATAGGCCAAGCCGTGACCATGTTCGGACAATAGAGGCATTGGGCAATCATAGTCTACCATCTTTACCGGACGAATCTTTTGAATCGGTCATACTGGGTCATTTACCAATATTGGGATCCAAAAAGCCGGCGGGAGATCTTCCAATCCGGTTTTGCGAACTCTTGATTTCGATATGGACGAAGTGTATTAATGAAGCATATGTATGTCATTTATTTTGTAGCCATTTATGTACTTACTAATTTCTAGTACACACCAATATATCTTCTTCTCGACCTATTAACATTTGCATTGGAGTTGAAAACTCTCTTAATATCACCTCACATTATTGACTCACTTCTCCCCGTCGTGCAAAGTACAGGAGATCTTGTTGCGATACCTCGATGGAAAGGTCGATCAGCAGACCCGTATGACAAAGATATCAACGTATTATCTTGTCTAAACATCCTCCATCTCGTCGCATTAGGATGCATACCTGAAGAGGAAGACATATCACGATTCTGGAAGCTGATGCGCTTAGATTTTGTTTTGATGATGCTCAGTACAAATCATCCACCTGCCCATTACGAGATGATGCTCCGCATTCTTTCTACCAGCGTATTGAGGAATAGCTTTGGGGCGATTACACCCGACGAGACACAACAAAGTCTACAAGTTAGTTATATCATTGATCGACTTGCATACCCACTTCTAGAGCCTCCTCCAAGGCCCAAAGATCCGAATAGGCGTGATGTGGAAGACCTAGCAAAAGAAGTTGAGAAGGATTCCTTTATTGAGTTACGACTTCCAATACTTCAATTATTGAGCGGAATGACACGATCACCATATGCCGGCAGTGCATTAGCAAGACACCCCGCCGCCATTGGGAAGATTATCAGTCTCGTGAGCGATGAACTAGATATTCTATACGATTACAAAGAAGGTCGGGAAACAAGGTAATTTCCTTCGTCTACTGTTCAACCCTTTACTCACCATTTCCAGTGCTCAATTAATTAGCCTAGCAACACGTCTCCTGTACCACCTCGTCATGCAATACGACCAAGTAATCGACATGCAAAAAAAGGTATCCATCATCCAGGGTGGGCATCAAAAATACCTCCTCTGCCTCTCCAGACTCAATTTCTCAGAAGATGATCTTCTTCTGGAAGCGGGTATTGATCCAGATGTTGCGGGGTGGGCACTAGAAATGTTGGAGCTTGCAGTTACACCAGAGGAGGGAGACGCTATACACTCAGCATTCTCAACTGTTTAATTATTGCTTATGATACTCGGGGGCGTATATTTTGATGTTTTGTTTGGCACGGGCATGGGATAAGATGGAGAATAGATACCTAGGTATTTGCATTGCATGTTACGGCGTTTGCGATTGGTGAAGTACAAAAGTGCACTATCATTGAACAAAGATAACTTAGTGTATATACTGGCGCTATTCCAACTTCATTTGATTATTTATATGGATATAATATGTATTTGCAAAATTTACTGTTCTTTATAATCTCTGTTATTAATACCTTCTTAACACTGAGCAAGGCCAACCCCGATTGCCAGTTACTAATTCCCCGGCAGTTCCACGAACACTTGATCCAAGAACCGGGCCTCCTTTAAAGTCTTCATGAATTTCAGAGCCTAGATTTCTTCTTCGGGGGTGTGCGGGACGAGTTCAAAGGGAGGCCCGAGTTGAGTCTGATAACCTAGTAGCCATCAGGCCAAAATCTGATTATAATTCCTCTGCCCGACTTTATTGATACGGACTAAACTTGTGGAATGATCTTGAGTGGCTTGTTCGACTTCCACTTGGCATATCTCGCAAGGGGTGGGCTCTGAGGCCTTAATCCAGAAAAGGCCCAGTACGGATCTCTCGCCGCGCCCAACTTTTTCTACCCGTGACACCCATTCTCCCCTCGAGAAGAAAAGCCATCAAGGCTTGAGAATGACATGTCCATGTCTGCCCAAACGTCAGTGAATAAGATCCGCTTAATAGAGCCGAAAATGGCCGACTGCACCTTAGTTGTCTTGAGCACCACTGCTGACTTGTAACACAGCACATCTCAAACCATATATAAAGGTGGGGGACTCACTTACAATAAAGCTAGCATTTGAAATACAAAATTCTCATCGTCCAGTCAGACCTACCAACTTCAGTCATCTACCTACTGCTACACGACGAATTAGTCAATCTACAGGAACCGGACCTATTAATCAAGAGACCTGCCCAAAAGCCTCGTGTAAATTTAGCAACATCTTCACCGGGGGAATGCAGCGGTTAGTCTTCGTATACTTTTATATCTCATCGGATGCCAAACTATCAGGACCTTTTAGCATATCAGTTACAATCATACTTAGAAAAGAATATAAGTAATCCTTAAACATAAGCTACGAGACGGAAGATGATGTTTGGAGGAGGCACCAGTATTGGTTATCTAGCTATCTATTGCGTTTCCACTTCATACAAAGCCTGTCCTCCTTATACTGTGAAGACAGCCAGCTCGAAATCCTCCTCCTTTAGCATGCTTCCTAGGAGATCTCGCCATGATTCCCTTTTTGTCTCTTCCACAGAGGTGAGGTAGAAACCAGCACTAATTATAGGTTTTGTTGCGGTCCAGAATCTTGGGTAGAAATCCGCCGATTCCTAATCAAGGATTCCCTTCACATTTTTTTTTTTAAAAAAAAAATTATAATATTGTTTGGTCCAAGATCGGCGTGATAATAATAAAAGCAGGATCCGATATCAGGACAATCTGTAGTCGATTGTAGAGAAAGATAAGAAGTGAAATTAGTGAAAGAAAGGAGTCCAGGACAGCGCTGGTACCTTCCATGGACCGTGGTAAAAGCTAGCATTATTCTGGAAGGCGATAATTCTAGAAGGGGTGGTTCGTATTAAAGTCATTAACAAGCCTGGACCAACTACACCAGGCATTAACCAAAAATCGTTAGTCGCCTCCACTCGAGGTACAGATCCCGCGCCACAGTAGCCACAAGGCTGATGACGATTCTTGCATAGGTGTGAGGCCTCAGAGCTCAGGTAATATTTATGTGGTAAAGGAAGTCTGTTACGCTATATTTTTTTTGCAAATTAGGCGGAAAAGCATTAATACTAATAAACTTTCCTGATAAAAATACTTTGGGGTGACCGGGACTGGCCACGGAATATAACTTGTAAAAAATAACAAAAGATATTAAGATGTGCACAGATCAAAGTACGTATTATCTTTACGGACGGACGGCCGTTATCCGTTATCTTGTGTATCATTGCATAATAATTTTGTTCTTCTGTACCTGTAGCGCTGCAAGAATCCATACAAGAGCAGCCTAGCCCCATTCTTTTACCAATCAGTCCAACGCCTTATTCCTATATACATGCGTCCTAGTCTCTGCACTGATCCTCATCTACAAAAGAACCAGATCGTTCCTCCCCATATTTAACTTCTTCCACGACTCAAACTCCTCAATCAAAGCCACCCCAACCTCTCCTTCCCAAAACTTCTCCTCCATCTCACGTCTCCATAACTCGATATCCTCGTCCTTGCACCTCACCCCACTCTCCCCCCTCTTCGCAGGATCATAAATCTTTCTCGGCACACCTCCACGCATCAAATTTGCATGCGCCTCCGCCAAATACAACGCATACTTATCCCCATAAATAACCGGTACATCAACCCACGTATTCGCAGTCGGGTTCTGCGGAGGCGCAGGCCACGCCAAAGCTCTGAACGAACACGGTGATTTTTCAAGATAATTGGGATGGGGTGTTGAGGGTGTAGCCGTATCAGGCGTCCCAAACAATGTAATTGTAGGATGTTGCAGAAGGGGAGTCGTGACGATAGTCTGATGCGAGTTCCTGAGGTAGGATTTAGAGTTCCGGTGGGCCATTATTAGATTAGTTATTTTGACTGTTTTTATTTTTATTTTGAATGAGGGTTGGGTTACGAAAGGGAATGGTAAATGAAAGAAAATAATCTGCAAAGGCAAACGAGGAACATATTGAGAGGCAAAGTATTTGTATTAGAGGTGGTGTATTGGGTGTGGTGAGTAATTTCTGCTTCATGTGGTCGAGGGCTATGACTGTCCGGCCCCGTAGGTCAATTTGACTCAAGTCAATGAACGATAATGAACAGTTATATCAGGGCTGTAAATACTCACCCTTAACAAGCTTTATTGCACATCTGAGAATCTTTTACAATGCGATTCCCAAACCCACTCAATAAGCAAATTCGTATTTTCATCTCCCGCGCAGATCAGCAAAACAGCTTCTGCGCGCCAGAAACCCTAAGTTCGAGGTAAAGCGTAACCCGGTGCGCGACCTGGTCTCTTCATTCGTCTGATCTATCGCCACTCCAAATCCGTCTTTAATTATGTGATTGGATCTCCAATCTCACTGTAAACTTCTTGCAATTCTCAATTTCCCCACCTATATTTGAATTTCCCATCGTCCCCCCTATTCCATCGCTTATCGCTACTTCCGCAAGCACACTCAGTTTACTACACCGAAAACAAATGCTCCATGAGAAATAATGAAGTAGGAAATGTGGAGTATATAGCCATGTATATTTACGTAGGGAAGGAATTTGAAACTAGAAAACTGTTTTGTGCGCAAAATAGACAGTATTGATTTCAGATGGAGACCTCGCGCAAACAAGGTCTCGCTTCTCGCTTTCCTCCCACTGAAAGCTTTAGCGATGAAACCCCATGAAATAAACAATTATAAAACATGTATACTATTCTGAAATTGAATAATTGGTTCTGGGCTTGATTAGTTTCTTTGTCTGATTCTAAGCAAAGGAATACTCACATTGTACATGTAAGCGAATGCTAATAGCTTGCCAATATCCAAGCTGGCTGCAAATATTGGATTTTCTGATATGAGTAGATTTATTGCATCATCTTATATTTTCTTTATAATTATAACTATACTACATTATTAAACTATCAAATATCAATAAACAAATATTGTAGATCATTTGGTGATGTCAGTTGATGGGCAAAGGTAAGTTAAATTTAGGTAATAAAATAATTGAAGTTTAAAATTGGAGCTACAATGAATAATTGTTTGGTTAGCACAACACACCCATTTCCTTACGTAATTGGGTGAGGGAAAGCAATACGTAAATATTCTTATTATATAATATAAGGCCAGCTTTACAAAGCGCAGAAAAAACATAAAATTAAAAAATGCGACCAGTGACAAGAATCTATTACTGCCTTGGTCTTATTTCCACGCAAAGTATGCATCCCTCATTTTCTCTTATACCGGCTCAAAAACTCCTTGTACATTTCTTCACCATTATGTGGCCGAAATAAACGTCTCTTTTTCCACTTATATCCATCTTCTGGATCGTGAAACCTCGCGGTATACTCTTGAGTATTGATTGCAGTCCAGAAGGCCTCGGTCTCGTGATCCCGTGGGACTTTCCCTCTAATCGTGTATCTATATCTTTTGCGTGGATCAAAGACTCGTGGCATCGGTGGAAATTGGCCATTCAGAAGTTTCGGAAGTGCTAAGACATCCTTGATTACCCAGGACATTTGGTTTAAGTATGCTTTGTAAAGTGGCCCAAAAGCTTTTGGGGCTGGATAAGCCAACGGCCACTCAAACTCTCTTCGATATTCCAAGGGTATGTCTTGTATTCTGATGAGTCCATTCTTCTTCTGAGCAATATTCCCGCTAGTTTGGCTACCTGGATTGCCCAAGGTGGTGTGGTGCACTATCGTGGCGTTGGGTACTTCATCATTGCTACGTCCATACATTTTCTACTTAGAATTTAGAAGGTTGAGATAAGTATTTATATCTAAGAATCTTTTCTTGTCTCCACAAATAAAATACCCGCAAGCGATTTTTGATCAACAATGAATTACTAAATAAACTTGCCCGGAAGAATATTCTCTACTAAGCCATTTATATATTATTTCACCAACATTTTTTGTCCAGCTTACGACGAGACCCAAGTCCAGATTAAATGCTCCAGTTAGGGCTTAATCTATACGTATTTAACTGCACAGCAAGACTTCTTGAGCAACTGATCTATCGGCATTGGTGAGACGAGAGCGACTTACTTAATTAGTTTAAACTTGCCGGGACCTGGTAGACCTTGTTGCAACCTACAACCAACAAACGAGTGTGCCTTACAATTATTATAAGGCATCGTTTGGAGTTATTTAAATGGACCGAGGCCGCAACGACCAGTGCGGCCCAAAGGGCCTCTTTTTGAGCCAACGGTGTTAGATCTTTGGATCGGCTGATGTACCCTCCGACCATGTGGAATGGATGCGAGCGGTCTGTGGTACAGCACAGCAATGGTATTTACTTGGATCTAGTTATTGGAGGTATTGCTCTCATGTATATCAGAAGGAAAACAACCAGGTTCAAAGACTTAATCTTTCATATTATAAAGTAGTTATTAGAGAGCTAAGTTGCAATCAAAGGAGATCTTTTTAAGTGACTATATAGATAACTTGACCAATTTTAGAATACGAACTTTGAATTATTTTTAATATAAGGTAAATCATCAACATATAATTACTAAGGCAACGGCTTCCATCTACTTCCGGCTCTTTCTGGATGGGCCATCAATATCCGCTGTTGTAGAGGATATTTTGCTTTTAGGGCCTTTTGTTCCTGGATAATATTCCATCCCAAACTGCTTTCCCCAGCCTTTGGTTCTTGCTCATAATTCCAGAATTTAGCCTCATTGTCATGGACCCACTGAGCAATTTTGTTATACTTCCCATTCTCACCAAGATTATGATGCACCATTTTGCCAAGCTGCGCCCGGTTTGTAGGATCATAAACTTTTGGGGGAGGATACATCGGGATATGACGTATCCATTCACGATAAGCCATTTCTATAGGTCCATATAGTCGTTCGCTCCGTCTCCATTCGCCCTCGGGATTTAACTTATGATAGTAATAGTCAACATTTGGAAATTCTGGAGATAATCGAACTTCTGTACCTGTGTAAAGATCCCAAAACCTTTGGACGTTCTTGCCAGTTTGAGGTTCGGCTTGAGGGCTTTCGGACATTTTTGCCTGTGGAAAGGTTTGACCATATACTTCGTTGGCTCGTACGATTGGAGGCTTAGTATTCGATATTTGCGATCGGGGAACAGGTTGTGTCCAACGATTTGAATCTTCCATGGCAGAAAGCTGCTGTACTTGTTGTCCTTGTGGTTGTGGATTGGTACTTCTTTGCCTATTGGAAGTTGCTGTTGGCCCATTTCGAAAGTTGTCACGAATTTGGGATGAAACTCCCGGAGTATTCTTAATAGGTCTAGCTTGTACTCCGTCATCAATTACCTCATTGCCTAGCCATGGGTTATTGCTCCCAAGAAATGGTCTCCCATAACTCTGGAAATCTGAGCGAGATTCTGTGTTCTGTTTCCGGCGTCTGCTCAGAGCAGAACCCGCAGATCCCATCTTGCTCGAAAGGAGTAACAATCTAGTCTTGTTATAGGATAGAAATTTGAATCAGATAGGCTGGTCTTACTGAGCCTTCTGAAGAAAGTTTAACAACAATTTGGGCAAGCGTGGAAAATTATCTTTGTCGCACGAAAAAGCTCCGAGGAGCTGGGAACAAATAGATTTTTCGAAAAGAAAAAGAAAAGAAACGAACTTACGAAAATAAAATTCACAGGCATAGCCTCCTAGAAGAGGTCTGTTTAATACGATTCGCACATCGTATAGTATGGCTACATGGGTCAATTGGTGGTCGGCGGGTTTTCATATGGCCTGCTGTCAGCCTGTATGGAATTTTATTCCTTCGATTCCTTCGACACCTTCGATTCTTTTAGGCCTCCAATATTGATATACTTGGTCACATTCAGGTCATTTCACTCACTTATAAATAGCCATTCTAGGACCCTGCTAAAAGGTCGGAATCACTATTCTTACTTCAAGGATAAAAAGTCTTACATCTGCTTCTTATTTTATCACAAAATATATCACTAGAGAACACACCAACTTCCAACATTTCCATATTTACCAACGATAAACATTAGCAAGGCCTTATGCCCGGAACCTATTGCTGCTGCCCCACCCAATCATCCATCTATCTTTCGCACGAGTGGTTGTGTTTTACTCCAAAAATAAAAAAAAAACTAGCTTTGGACGGTTAGTGCAAGAGTGACAAGAATTTTCGCGAAATCCGTCGGGTAGGCTTTTACTCGGCTCTAAAATATTGGTATGAAATAGGCAGCGAGTCGAGCAACGGTTTTGAAATAATATATTAAAAGCATCCAATAGAAGCGTTTTGCCTAGTTTTAAAGCGCCTCGGCCAGGCAGTGATGATTTTTGCCGGTATAACCTCAAGGTGGATTGCAATCGAAAACAAGTAAGAATTAATAATGTAATAATAACTAATATAAGTATTAACATTGGCAATATTGGAGTACAAAAATGGCTAGACTCGCCCTGATTGGTCCGATTGACCAAATTAGTAAGATCTTGTCGAACACGTTCGACAAGGTGCCATAATAATAACAATAAAGAAATAAGCAAATAAACGAGTGAACCCCAAAAATCCCATAGCTCTTATCGAACATATTCGACAAGGGCTACGTCCGTCCTCCCTTATTCCATTTATTTTTAAAATCGATAACTTCTTTTCTAAGAACCATACCCAGCTTGGATTTCCAGAATTTATTTCATTGTCAATTTCCCTCTTTCTTAATTCGGGGTCAGGATGTTTTGCTGCCATGGCGGCTTTATCTGCTTCATTTATGCTTAATAGAGGCACTTCCGGGTTATAAAGATGTGCAGTGCGTCCCATCTGGTGCATGACCGAATCCATATAGGCTCTATCCCAAGGTCCTGCTGGAACCCGAGGATATCCACCCGTAGGAGAAGCATTTCGAAAAAAGTATCCAACGTCTTCATTGTCCTTCGGTCGGGCATATACTGTTTTTATTGGATCACCAGGCTTGTCCCGATAGTAAAATTCTTGTACATTTATATATGTTTGATTTCCTTGCGCGTCCAGAATAGGTTCCATATCTCCTGTGGGCATCAACAATGGTGGATTGTGTTGACGGTGAAGTGATGCTGTCGAGATGGTTGCGGAATTTTTGGGGGGGTTGGACTTTTGGGGGGGGGGTTTTCCTATGAGAATCACCCATCTTCGAAAATTCCAGCGATCTGGTATAAGAGTATTAAGATAAATTCCTGGCTCTATTGATATGTGGGTAGAGAAATGAAAAAAGTAAAATACTGATGTCGCAAGTAAGGCTTCCCTTTAATTAACGATCAACCAACTAACAAAGGGGGGGTAGAGGAGGGGGAAACTAGAGAGAGGAAAATGCAAATGTCTTTGGGGTCTGTATTTTATAATAAATCCCACTAAGCTATTCTCTAGTAAACCAACAATCCTTTCAAACTGCTTCCACATACACTAGGTGATGTTCTGTTTCAATATAGACCACGAGCCGGCGGCCAGTTGTACAATAACCACGATAGTTTCCACGAAATCCATCGGTAGGATTCCTAGTATATAATAGGCAACAATTCAAGTAACCGCTTTGAGATAATAAGTGAAAAAGCTGCAGCGAAGAATTCTTTCTGCCTAGTTTCGAGCGCCACAAGCTAGCCTTTTCTAAATTTGTAATGAACTTAATTCCTGATCCGAGCTTACTAGACTCATATTACTAATAGGTACTAAAAAGTGAGATATTATTCCTACGAAATATAATTTTTTGGAGTATTCCCCCCCCTTTTCAAATATTTCGCAAGTTGTGAAATATATTCTTGGGAGCTTCTTTCCCAATTCACAAATTGACCCCGAGATCTTGGTATGTGGAGGAAAGAAAGCAAGGAGTAAGCCAAATTATCCAAATATTGTTGGGTTTCAATAGAAAAACTGGATTGTGAATTCTATTGCGGAATCGATTGAAGTAGAGGCTTAAATCATAATCTAACCAATGCCGAAGTCCTGAGTGAGATATCGCTGGATGTTCTCTAGCACTAATTGATCAATTATTTGATTTTCTTTTGTCCGAGTATTTTTCATGGAGTAGTTAGCCGGAATTGAGATAAGTATATTTGTGACTCGGATATATTTGAGAATTGCGCTTTTAGTGGACAATATCACTTAAACTACTTGCATGGTTATTATTACAACCGGTGATTTCAATAACGCCAAAAAGGAGTTCATACAATCCTATAAATTCTGGTTAAAGTGCTGTAATAACTAGGTTAATTGCTTTCGAGGCTTTCCCTCGAGCTTGTCGCTTGCTGTATAAATAATTTTAACTCTCAGAATCAGCCAGCTACTTTAGAGATTTCTCACAAGACTTTAAACCTAAACCTTTAACCTGAAATATATTAGCATAGATATCAACATGAAGC